>JAOBAY020072674.1:0-11589 GCA_025331085.2 Zoanthus sociatus | reverse complement strand
GTCTAACTCAGTAAAAAAATCATTTCCACTACGGTGTACAATTTATCTCTTTTTATATGAATAAATAAATGAATAAATAAGTTATAGATTTAATGTCAATTGCAAAGAAAGTGGTTGCACCCATTCTTCATTGCCAGAGGCTGAACAAATGTTTAATCACTCAATGGCTTGGATCTTGACATGAAAGTCAAATTTGCAGAGGGAGGAAAACCAGAGTACCCGGAGAAAAAGCCCTCAGCATCAGACAGAGATAGACAGATCTCAGCCCACATGCAGAACCTGGGAATTGATCCTGAGTCATACAGGTGGAAGGCATGACTGATGGCCACTATGCCAAACTGACTCCCCACAAGAAGAGCCATGTCCATAAAGGAAGGAGTCAATCGCTGACCCTGACCACCCCAGACAGTTTCCTTGCCCCTACTGTACCAGTGTTTGCCATTTGGCAATTGGTCTGGACAGCCATCTCTGCTGCCACACAAGAAGATGACTCAACACGTGAGGACAGTCATCATCAGATCAATGGACAACCCATCATATTAAAATTAATATCTTGTCGTTACTATTAGTAATATCACATTTGGGCTGGCTAGAATTTTAGCCTTAGTATTTTTTTTATGTTTTTTTTTTTCAATTTTTAAACTGTTAGTAGTCATCCCTGCGTTTCTAATTTAGAAGAACTAAATATAAAATAAGACTCTTCTAGAGTAAGTTTTAACTGATTCAGCACTTTTTATCAATTAATGCAAGTCTGGTACTAATTTCTTTATTTTTCTTAATTATTAAATGAATAAAACATAGGAAAGAGCACAAGTCAGTTTAAGTCAAAAATTAAGGAAACTGAACATTAATTTGTAACTTACTGGTGTTTTGATTTTTCAGATCTCTCTTTTAACAATATTGAAGTTTTGGAAGGGCTTGAAAAACTCACAAAGTTAAAGGACCTGACACTTTACAATAACAGGATATCAAGAATAGAGAATATGGATTCCTTAACCCAACTTCATGTATTTTCCATTGGGAATAACAATTTAAAACAACTGGACAATGTAAGACAGTCATTTTTTATCATTGTCTAATGTGTGTTTGAATAAATCCCCCTTCTCTTTAAAAATAATATTCTATTTATAGAAACACTGAGAGCCAATTTTTTTCATTTAATATTAATTTTGTAGTCATCTGAAAATACTCTAAACTAAAACTGCATCTAGCATTTGGTATGTGCACTGAGGTTTGAATGATACTGTCAGTTGCCAAGATTTTCCTTCAAGTATTTTACTGGCAGCCCAAGCTCTTATAAATTGCAAATACGATGAGCATATGTCATGTTGACTGTTACTTATTTTATGTAAGACTTATTATGGAGGGTTTGATAATCATGCTGGAATTACACTAATTCATTTAATATTCAAGAGCAGTATAATTCTCTCAACTCATTCTGACTTGCATTTTATTTATTATATTTCTGAAAGTCTTCATTACTTTCTTCTGCTGCATTGAATTACATTTTGCATGGAAATCTGAGACTTGGATATTACATGTTATGATAGTCAATCAGAGCTTCCTAAAATGGGTATCAGTTGTTTTATTGGTAAATACTAAATACAGATAATAATTCGTTCTATATTTCAGATTATTTTTCTGCGTCAGTTTAAACATCTGAGGTCACTGAATTTGAGTGGCAATCCATTCTGTGACGATCTTAGCTACAAGGAGTATGTCATTGCCCATCTGCCAGACCTTGTCTACCTGGACTCCAGGCTGGTAGATGAGTCATCTCAAAAAGCTGCTACTGAGAGATACAGGTATTCCATCGAGGAACTGGTACATAATGAAACAGTAGCAAAGGAAAAGGAAGAAGAAGAAGCATCAAGAAACAAAAAGAAACAAATGCATAAGGTTTGTATTTAGTTCTGGCCCTGATTTCGTTTGAGCTCTATAACTATTGTACATTAGTGTCTTCCCCAGGAAGTTAAGACGTGAAGTGGATTGGGGTTATTCTAAGTAATGAAAAGAAACTGAGCTATCTAGTAGGGGTTTCCTGGTGTGTGCTTTATGGAGATTAAATCAATTTAAAATACATTTCCTGAATTCTGGAGCAAGAATTAGAGAATCAGGGTGACCAAGCATTTTAAATTTTTAAATCTTTGACTTCAATTTGGTTTAATGTATTTTTTCCTATTAAAAAAAACTACTATTTAAAACTGCTTCACGAGTTGATCATATCATCTGAGTTAATATGCTTTTTAGGCTGCCTATGTTGAAGACCTAGATGGACCTGATTTGTTTGACAGTATGTTTGCTGAGGATCCAGAAGCAGATAAAATGGCAGCTTTACCAGAGATGGGAGATCTTATTGCTGTGTACAAAGAGAAGTATGTTGCTACCTGCCAAGATATTTTTGAGCTGGGCCTGAAGGAGCATGCTAAGCGAGAAGAGGAGATTGCTTGTTTTTACTCATCTATAGATGATGCCATTCAAGACAACAAGGATGAAGGTGTCAAGAAGATACAGAAATATATTGAGTACAAAAAAAAAGTATGATATAAATTTGTGATTATTACAATTTACAGATTTCACTGGTTGGGGCTGTAAATCTTCAATTCAAATTCCCTGATTTGACACTTGCGCTAATTCATTTGGATGAAGGTCCCATGTGACACTGGGCACGAGGAGAATGGGAACTAGGAACCAAATCATTTTAAGAACCACATAAAATTATTTTATCAAATATATTTCTCAAATCTTAGAATAGAGGGCGAGCCATATGAAGAGCTATTTAAAATTCCATTGGTTATTAAACTTATTTTGTTACTTTCTTATCGTGTTCATGCCCAGTGGCACATAAGCCTTAGACTAAAACTCTGTGTTTCCCTCTGTCCAGTGCAATCTTCTGAGGTCTTCCCCATCTTCTTGATCTCTCTATCCAGTCTGTCTCCATGTCTACTACCATCCAATGGAGTGCTACATGGTTGATGCAGCTGCAGCTGTTTTTCCTGATGACATTACCAAGCCATCTCCATCTTCTCTCGTTGACAGTTGTTGTAATGTCCCTCCTGCTTGTTGTTTCGTACAGTGTACTGTTTGATACTCACTGCTCCCAGCAAACCCTACATATTCTCCTCAAACATGATGGTATGGCCCATCCATTTCTATCTTCTATTTTTAACAATTATTGTTATAATGCCCCACATGCCATTCCTTTCATATGTGCACAGTTTGATACTTGCAGCTCCCAATAGTCCCAACATATCCTTTCTTTCATCCCTCTGACACTGTGCCCTATACAACAAAACAGAAAAAACGTTCCTCCAACCTGTATATCTTGATTTTGGTGCTTTCTCTAAGGTCAGGAATGGATCCATACCAGTTTCCACGGTTTTATGGAAATCAGTCAGAATTTTCATAATTGAAAAAATAGTAAAAAAGATATTTAGAGATTGTTAATAAAAGTAAATTGCATCTTAACGGAAATAGACAAGGGTCATGGACTCGCAAATATATTGTCTGACTGACTCAAAAACTTTAGGCAGGAAAGGTCACCCCTAGGAGCTTGTGTGCAATAGAGCCAACAATATTTTTCCTACGTTTGCACCTGAAGGTTGTTAAATCCCCTTATGGCCTTGAGCTGGCAAAAAGCTGTTTTTTTCAACTTGCTGGTGATATCCTTCTCAGTTCATCCTTGTCCACTATGCTGCCAAGGGTTTGGGAGTGGAAGCGGAATTTCGAATCATAAACCAAGGCCGAAAAATGGACAGGAATTGTCAATCACTGGATTATACGTTTGATAATATCTTAGAAATTATGAATCAAGAAGGACAAAAAATGAATCATGGATGGCATAAATTTGAAAATGAATCATGAGTTATTGTGCTAAATACTTTAAAAATCACGAATTATGTCATAGCTCAAATGATGTGCTTCCGCTCCTAAATGTTGGTAGGTTTTTCCACTTCCTCAATATCTGCATCCCGTAATTTTATTGTGGTTTCTTTATCTGAAATATTTATCTTCGTACTTTTCTCACTATTGATTTTGAGCCCTAACCTTTTGGGTATATCTGGCCAGTTCTTCAGTCTTTTTCTTTAACTGATCACTTGTGCTAGAGCTCAGAGAGCTCCATGTCATCAGAAAACCCAAGATGTGTAGAATAGAGAGCAGAGACCATCTGATTCCTTGCTGTCTGTTCACATTTGCCTTTTGCCTAGTCCAATCTATCGCCACCAGGAAGAGCATTGGGGACATACAGTTATATGGACATCCGTATGCAGACAGCATATTCCATAGACTCTCTCTGTAGACACTGTCAAAATTCATCTCAAAATTCTACAAAGTTGGCATGAATTTTACTATTCCGCTCGATGCATTACTCAAGAATATCAGCAGTGTGAAGATGTGATCAACGGAGCTTGATCCTAACCTGATCAGCCTGTTCCTCCTGTTGCTCCATTCAGTCTCCTCTGCAGAATCTTGCTTGGGACTGACGTGTTACACCCCCCACATTCGTCTTTATATTCTTTGGAAGTTTTGCAATTAACCCTTGGGCTAGTCTGGCGGGATGTCCTCCGAATTTCGAATCCTGGAGAGGATCGTGTAGTCTATCCTTTGTGGTTTGGATGTCTGTCTTCAATATCTCGGTGGTTATTCTGTCAATGCCTGTGGGGCCTTGCTGTTCGTCACCGCCAACATCTTTTCTCTTACCACAACATCCTCTAGGATGCTATTTACCAAAACATGATCTGTCTAATTCTTGGTCCTCCCTTCTGGTGAAATCCATGTCTCGTTACGTGACTTTCTGTGCTTCCGTAAACCTGGAAGTTGCTTCTCAATCAGGCTTTTCTTGGCTACTTGGTCTTCATAATGGCTTCTTTCAAGCAGTCATAACTCCAGACGCTGCCAGGGAACAATCCCCTTCCTCTGGCATATGAAGATTTTTTTGGTCTTCAGTTACTAGAGACCTGTTTGCCAGCACTACCAGTTTCCACCTCCCACGACGAGTATGTAGGGTTGGACTTTGGGGAGACTTTGGGTATTAAGCACTACTATTATTCTTTTAGACCAGCCAACAAACATTTCATATTTTAATTTTCAGGCATTTTTTGACTACAACAACACAACAGATACAAATCTGTTGGAATCAATGATGAAGGAAGTTGTTGAGGAAATACACACCCTTTGGGACACTCTGATGGGACTGGAACTACAGTTGGTCGATCAGGTAGAGGTAAGCGCTGTCTTTCGTTCTGGGTGAAAGTAATCAGGGGATGAAAAAGTTATAACTTGCTATTTCTAATAGAAAGTGATGGCTGCAAGTACACTATTTTGTTATAGTTCTATTTTCGGCATTTAACGGCATATTGCGCACATCAAACACGTCACCAGGTATCGTGATCGTAATCGCATGTATTATGTGTACCGAAATGCTAGTGACATCCTTGAACCGCTGATCGTATGTATCACATGTTCATTGCTAGTGACATCCTTGAACTGCTGATCGTATGTATCGCATGTTCATTGCTAGTGACATCCTTGAACTGCTGATCGTATGTATCGCATGTTCATTGCTAGTGACATCCTTGAACCGCTGATCGTATGTATCGCATGTTCATTGCTAGTGACATCCGATGATTACATTGTGTTCCGAGTAGGAGGCTACTCGCTTCGCACTTAGCTTGCAGCAATAATACCAAGATATCAATAAATATTTATTAAAAAAGTAATAAAATAGTATACATTGTAACATACAATTTATAAAGATGAATTATATTGTCCAACGGCAAAGTAACAAGTTTAAGTTGGTAATCTAATCTAATTTCTAAGTATAACTAAAATTCTCCCCAACATCCCGGAAATACATCAAATGAATCATATGCTGTTCTCCATCATTAATGCGGAAAAAATCACGCGAAAATGCACTGCGCATGTGACATGACTTTTAATAACTTGTCGATGATTTTGCATGTGGCTGTTTTAGTATGTTATTAATTTTTTATTCTCCCATACGTAAATTGAGTTAAAAAAATTGTAGGAAGGTAGTTATGACAAAGAAAGTTTTTCTAGTTTAAAACCTGTTTTACTGAAAGACAAAATACTGCAATTAGTTGTTGTTTCTTTTGGGAACCTTATAAAAAGCCCGGATGATACAAACTTTGTTTTGAAATCCCACTTTCGCGCGTTCTTATCAATTTCTATAAACGGTCACGAACTGAGAGTTTGTTCCAAATTTTTATTGAAAGAGAGTTTGCATGCCCTCTTGTGTCAGCGGATGACCTGGCAACTGGGAAGGTGTTAGAACACACGCAAAATGTCTAACCTTTTTTTATGACAGACAAGCAAACTTTTGTTTAACTTTTATATTTCGACTGTCCTATAACTTTTATTTTTATTCTTGTTTGCGTTTAATCTGGGCTGAAGGCAACATGTGGGACATTCATGATGTTTCAAAGGGGATTGGATCAAGTCTCAAGAACAAACTTAGTGAACTGGAGATGACCATTGTTTATCATGATCAATCAGTAACATACCTAGATTGGTTGATTCTTTGTCACGTGCCCCTGATCGAATTTAATTGTTATATATCTAGACTTTCACTCAACAAAACGGGCACTGTGATTTGTCGATTCTTGCCCCTGATCAAATTCAAATTTAAGCAGTTGTTACCCGCTGTTGTCTTTGTTTTATTTTTTTTGCTTTGTGACTTTGGGAAAGTCTAACTATATAACATAACACCTAATTCATGGCCTCTCAGGAAACTAGTTTTGTTTTCCCTCGCGTCCTGATGTTTGCTTCCACTTCATCTTGGGAAACATCGGGAATTTCGGAAAAAACAAGAGTATTTCCCTCGGGAAAATACATTGATCAGGCCCGTACGCTGGGGAAAGGGAAGGGGGGGATGCGCGACGGCCGTAAAGGTCCACAAAGTCTAGTCAATTATAAAAGTAATGAATAAAAAAATAAAATTTACGATGGAAAATGATTATCAAAGCATATTTAGAAGCACTGAGGGCGAAACTGGCGCACGTATGTTAATGTATGTTAACTTTTATTTACCTGTAAAACAATCTCAATAAATTAGAATAAAATCTAATTTGTCTGTCCAGCAAAAATACCCTAAGTCCAAAGGTTTTTTTTGCACAGAACTTTATTATTTTTATGCAGTTCTGCAATTACGAAAGTTGTGATTAAATGACGTCAGTGATGTCTGGGGGGATGGTTGGTCCCAAAAAACTTTGTTTGCACCCTCCCAGCAAAATTTCTGCGTACGAGCCCGTTAATTGTATAATGTAACTTCTAATAAGCTTGTTATCCCATAGGAGTCCATCAAAGACTTTGAAAGAAATATGGCGGACATGGTTTCTACATTCGTGGAGCAAGTTCAGGGGCTGTATCTGACATTACATAGATTTTATTTAGACGTCATTTTTTTTCTAGCTTTTTTGCGTGCTAAACATCCTATCAGCATCATTTTTAGCCTGCGTAACAAGCGTTTTACAAAATTTTGGATACGGGGAAAATGGGGGTGAACAAACAAAATGGAGTGTGGTTTTATAAAACGCTTGGTACGCAGGCTACATTATTTTTGGAACACGCTAGGTCACTAGATCATGTCGCAAGGTATGCGCCATCCTTGATAAAATAAAATAAATAATAAAATTAATGTTGTAATAATTATTAGCTAGTTAGTTTTTGAATTATACAACGAAGGCAGATGAAGTTAACTGGCTGGGGGTATGGGGCCAATAATACATCAGTTTTAGCTCAAGTGCAACGCTCCCAGGTAAATTTTTACTGATACCGTTTAACATATTTCCAAAAGGTCTCAATAGTACAAATGAAGTAATACTTTTTATAAACAAAAAAGAGTCGTATTGTTTATAAAAATTGATATCGTTAAGATTTTGGCATATTTACAAGTTTTATCGGAATTTGATCCGACAATGTCCGAGGTTAAGGATCGCTCTAAGTGGTCTCTTAACCCATTCATAGCACGACCCCATCAATTCCAGCAGCTTTGTTTGCTCCGTTGTTAGGGCCTGACGTCACAGCAACAAATGTATTAACTAGTATTAATGTTCCGTACTTACAAAAACAACTATAATTGCGCCATTGTTGCTTGTATTTACGATTTACAGTACTTTTTAGTCTAGTAAAAATGTACAATTTACTTAACCTTAACTACAACCAAGTATGTCTCAATTGCGAGACCTGGAGAATATCCATCACGAGAAGGTATCAGACATTGCTGTAGTAACCCTGGAGAAGTTAATGAAAAACGAGTTGGAGGAAGATCTCCCGGATGATCTGAGGATGGTGAGAATCCCAATGTATTACTTACTTTAAAGTAGTTACGTGGATATTTATTAAATTACCATCAGATAAAATTATAATCTAAGTTCCACCTATGGAATAAATCAACTACAATAAAAAAAGACGAATCTTTACTGACGTCATTGTTTACAATCTTAATTCCTCATTAGCATACAACTTTAAGTAGCGAACGAACAATTAAAGATAAATATAGTTTTAGTCTAAAAGGTGAGTAAGCTTGTTGAGCTAACAAACAAACCCAATTTTTGACTCTATGCAAGCAATTTTTAAAAAGATATCGCAGTTTCAAAACAGCTGGGGGGCAAAACCTTTAATGAGCCATACATTCTCTGTAAAATCACCAATAGATCACAGGAACAATGCTTTGCTTGTCTCTCGTATTTTTAGAAGACAAGAAGTATATTTTACAAAACACTCTCAATGTACAGTGCTTCAGCTTTTGTAACCTGATTAGAAACTGGCGCACGTATGTTAATGGAGGGCAAAATGGAAACAAAGATCCGCCTTTGGTACATAAACTACCAACGGTCTAACGCGCATCTCTACTGGAGGTCTATTGTGATAGCCTACTGGTAGATAAAAATGGCGGATCAAAATAGTAGTGAGCCTCGTTTTGCTATAATAATTTAATTTATACATCCTTTTTTTTGACCTATTAGTAGGTTTATACTAAAACAATTAGACCTCTCGTTTCTTATATGGACTACGAGTTTGAATAGCCCTGACTGAGTAAGCTATTGTTCTTTGCCGTCGGCGTCCCTAATATTATACTGTTAATGCCACATCTCCGAACCTGGCAGACGAAAACATTGGCTATTCTGTTCTGACAAGCTTTCACTGATGCAGCAATTAGTACATAAAGGGTCAGCGACGGCAAGGAGACAAAAATGGAAGCTATGCTGCAGTCGCAAGTATATAGATTGTCAAATGATAACGACACTGCGTACGAATAGCTCTCCGATGGTTATTGGGAAATTAAGATTGCTCATTTCCTGTGAGCCAAACCCATTTTCGCTCGACTCGAATCTTTGCGTAATTCGAATAAAACTGCCGTGACTTAAGTGAGATTAAAGTATAAGAGTCATTTTAGAGTGGAATCAATTACTGTATGAGCATTTGACTATAATGGTACAGTGGAACTTGAAAGAACTTTTTACCATGTTACCGTTATTAAAATATGGGAAACGTTTCTGTACCATGTGTATAAAAAAAATGAATGTGGATGTGGTGGTAAATGAACTTTTTATTTTTTGTGGTTTAAACCGTTTTTCTTTGTTATTCTTTGTATAGTCCTTTTTTTTAGGTTTTCTGATTTTTCACCTGTTTTGATACTTTTTTTTCCTTTTGACCCTCCAAAATATAACTTTAATTAAGTTTTTGACCGCTCCGCTCAGCTATTTAGTTCGATTAGCCTTTGCTATTTTTAAATGGCTATGCTCTCAGTAACTTGCCCGATTACAAGAACAATACTTTATTTGCACTTACTTACTTGTTAACTAACTTACTTCAAGAAAATATTTAAAAATTCGCAATTCGCAAAAACTCACCCGCAGATAGCAAAGCTAATTGAGGTGGACAGGAAACATGTATAACTAGTTGAGAAAATTTAAAAAAAAAAGAAGAAACAAGATAGACAAGACAGTTGTTAAAATATCTTGATAAACTTTTTTTAATTGTGAAAAATAATAAATAGGTAATAAATGAATAAGTTGATAAATATAATAACAAAGTTAGGTAAAACAAAATGAAAGTAAAAATTTTAAATTAGGATATACTCAAAAATTAAGCATCAGATTTTGTGCATGTTATTAATCAGTGTTGGTGTATCAAGAAGATTATTCTCCTCGGCAAGAATATACAATAAACGAAGGTTTTAATTCGTTCTTTGTTCCCTAAAAAAATGGCCGTAACTATCAGAGTACCAATAAAGATGTTGTAAACATACTGCCATAAATTAAGCTTCCATTACGCGTTGTATTAGTAAGAACATTTAATATAATTCATGCATGCTATCGATGTACGTAATTTTCTCGTTTGTAAATTTTATTCTAAGATGCATTTTGCTTTCCCCTTAGTTGCGCAAACTACTTAAAATTTTTATTTTACTAACATATGCTCCTTGTCACTTTAGCTTTTTGTTGACAAAGACACGATTATGAATGTTGTAAGTGCTTCCCACGACACACATTTGCTCAAAATCGACAACAAGGTGAGTCGTTTGTCTCAAATACAATGACCAAAATAAAAATGATTAAGTTACAGCCATAGTTTAATTCTGAAAGTAAAATGTACCTTGAAGAAAACGTTTTTAAATACATTTAATTAGAAAAATGAACGATATAATTTATTACAGGACGTTTCGAAGTCATCTTGACTTCATTTTCAAGTAATAAATGTAGAAGTTAAACATACAATCAGACTTTACTCACGCAGAAGTATTTGTTTAGAACATTGTATCGCGCGCCCCTTAATTCGATTAATGTAAACTTGAAACAACCGTTAAATTCATCACTTGGTGTAATTAAGCAGGCTTGAAGCAGAATGAAGTAACATGAAACTGGTTTAGGAGAAGAAGCAGAGGATCCGATTACAGCTGCATAAGCGTTAACCAACGCAATTAAATCTAGGATTGAGAAATGAGACGAGTCGGCATTGTACAGAATACTGCGGCGTGACACGACTTACTGTTTGAGTTCCGCAGGATGAACCAAGTCCATTAAAATATCAACATGACAGTGTGGCTAGGATCGTACAATGGTTGATTGTAAGAAAACGCGAAATTGAGCTTATCTGAAAGATAGCAGTCACATGAATATCATCCACGCCTATAGAGCTAATAATTATACTAATAGACGGTACGGCGGTAACGCTGTTGTGTGACCTCATGCTGTTGAAACGGATGATGAAATCAAGAACAGAGAAAACTGATGGTGCATTTGTAACAGATAGATAAAAAGGGTCCTAAAATACCAAGACCTGAGTAAAGAAATTGCTCGAATGTGGAAGGCGAAGGCTTCCGTCGTCACTGTACTTTGTAGGGACGCTAGGAACCGTCATAAAGAACCTCAGGTGCCACCATAACTGGATCGCAAGGATTTTTAAACAAGTACAAGAGGTCTAAGGGAAGCGTCACATATCGATTTTACTCACAAGAAACGTCATATGTACGTTATGAGGGGGGGGGGGGGGTTTGGCGGCTGTGACGTTTCTCCGGAAAGCCATGTGGAAGAAATCAATAGTTTGTTGAAAAAAGAACTCAAA
>JAOBAY020072664.1:0-11590 GCA_025331085.2 Zoanthus sociatus | reverse complement strand
ATAAATGTAGAGATCTCTTTAAATTACGGACGATCAGCATTGATTTTCAATGCCTTGTCTTTTTGTTTTGATTTCTCGTCATTTTAACCCGCTCACAGAAATAAGAACAAATTAAGAACAAGTTGAGGCTGAAATCGCCAAAAAATTAAGAACAATGAGGCTCAGCAAAATTTACTGGTTCTTATAAAAAATAAAAGCGTGTAGTTCTTGATTATTCAGTTCATTTTTTTCTATACGCTAATTTTCTTATCAACAGGATTTGTAATAATTCAATAATTATAAAATGCCACTCAGCATCAGGATGTGACAGCGGAGGATGAATTTTTCTTTTTAAATTTCATTAGATAAAATTTTTAGAATATGTGAAAGTTCTAGCTGTTTATACTTTACCACGTTTTTGATGTAATTCTGTCCTAATTCTTAAAACACCATCACAAATCTAATTTCAAAAAGCTTAAAAATGACATACTTTTTAAATTAAACTTTTGAAATCATGAGAGATTTTCCAGATTTTAGTTTACGACTTTAACACAAGTACTGTTTGTGTAAATGCTAAAACTAAAAGGACAAGAAGGAGTTTACAGCTTATTCTAAGGTCACGAATGATTTGTCATTGTTACCTTGGCCTTGCCTCTACTTAGAGTTTAAGGTTTTGTATTATCCAAGCGACGGAACAATGCTCAAACTTTTAAAAAAGATTTTAAAACGCTAAATGACTTGCGTGATTAATATATTTTCTAAGGATTTTAAACTCAGTGAAGTGTTATTAAAGTTTTAAGGATCTATAAGCCGGGTTTCCTCGCGATCATATAATTTTGAAAAAAAAACATTCGATTCGTGATTCTACGTTTCTTTGTCGCTTTTGGCAGGAACTTTTTAAAACGCTCAATAAATAAGCTGGAGATTTTCCAAGATTAATTCAATCTTTGATATATACTAATTCTTGGTTGTTGGCAAGCTTCAAGTTCTATGCTTTATCTATATTTTGCTATTTCCTTTGCTGGAAATGCTCCCGCTAAAACATTCTGACAATAGTTGTCATTTTCCGAACTGCAACACCATCATCTCTTTGTTTAAGTGGGTTATTAGTGAAGTGGTCAGTTCAGTTTCGATACGGAACAATGTAAACACATTGCTGTAAGCCACTATCTTAATCCCTTATTCTTTCTACTTATTAATCATGTTTCTTCGGAATATATTGTGAAACACCAGATTTTTCAAAAGAAGAAGAAGAAGAAGAAGAAGAAGAAGAAGAAGTCGATTTTAGGCTATAGTGTTTTTTTGATAGCACGTGTTTTTTACTTTGTTGCGTCATAAAGCTGTCCGCGGAACCTTCAATTAATCAATAAGAGTCTACACTGATATTGAATGCATGGTGATTTAAGAATTTTACATTTTACCAAACTTCTAATCAATGGCGATTTTGATATGCATGCACATCGGAACATCAGTTGTGTTATGACTGACCGACGTTTCGGTGGCATTCTGACGCCATTCTTGAGGTACTGAGACAAATTAAACAAAACTGACAGTTTTAAAAACTAGAGTAGTAATTTAACCGACGAAGGAATAAAGAGATTTAAATGGATTACTTTTATTTGAATTGAATTTGATTGAATATTTAGAACTGGCTTAAGGGCTCCCCCAAGGTCTTTTATCGAAAGCACCGGCTTAGCAATCAAACAATTTTAAGTTTGTTCTTTACTTCTTTAGCACTAAATACGTTTTTTGTAACTACTTGCAGTTAGCTCAGTGTGTTGTATTGAATAGATTGCCCTCTGGAAAGGTATTTTGTCTGCGTCCCTCCCTCCGAGAATACAGGTTTCAATTGGTAAACGGCCAAAATACCAACATGTTGTTGATAAA
Source organism: Zoanthus sociatus (assembly GCA_025331085.2). Classification (NCBI taxonomy): domain Eukaryota; kingdom Metazoa; phylum Cnidaria; class Anthozoa; order Zoantharia; family Zoanthidae; genus Zoanthus; species Zoanthus sociatus. The sequence continues at coordinate 9,724 of JAOBAY020072664.1, read as the reverse complement.
CTTATTTTTTTTAGTGCTGTGTTATTCAAATCAAAAAATAAACTTTATAGAAGGGTGCTAAAATGCGGAACAGCATCTCCAATAATAAATGTTTATCATTTCATGTTCGTAGTAAATGATATTTGTACATGTTACAATTAATAAATGGATGGTTCTGAGAGTGATATATAGTAAATGAGACGTTGATTTTCTGGTTGAAAATTTATAACAAGCTTTTGGCTTCCAGACTACAGCCCTCAGCTGTAGCCGATACAATTTAATACAGTTTCAACCAGAGGGCATATCATTTGTTATGTTGTTGTTCAATCTTGGTCGCACTTCCAGTATTATTAATTGGATAGCTATAGGTACTTGTTGGCCGTAGAATTACCAGAGGAGCTACATTAGCCGGCCAACCAGAACTCTGTGTTCATTTATACATTATTGTGTGAGCGGTGTATTGAAGGAAACACGAAAAAAAGGATAGATAAAGCCATAACAAATATAGCAAGCGGACGGGACTTCTTTTCTATTGAAGGCCCTTACATGGATTGGCTTGTTTTCGAGATGGGCTTGTTTTGGAGATGGGCTTGTTTTGGAGATGGGCTTGTTGTCGAGATGGGCTTGTTTTCGAGATGGGCTTGTTTTCGAGATGGGCTTGTTTTCGAGATGGGCTTGTTGTCGAGATGGGCTTGTTTTCGAGATGGGCTTGTTGTCGAGATGGGCTTGTTTTCGAGATGGGCTTGTTTTCGAGATGGGCTTGTTGTCGAGATGGGCTTGTTGTCGAGATGGGCTTGTTTTCGAGATGGGCTTGTTTTCGAGATGGGCTTGTTTTCGAAATGGGCTTGTTGTCGAGATGGGCTTGTTTTCGAGATGGGCTTGTTTTCAAGATGGGCTTGTTTTGGAGCCTACTTTTGCTTAGTCATGGGGAAGCTTACTTTTGAAATGATTGATGTAAATACCGTGATTATTACCGGTAATTCTTAAAACATTTTCAATATAAAATTCGGGAACATTGTTACATCAATTTTAATTCCTATTATCTTATTAATTGATCATCAAAATTGCTTACAAGCGAAAATTATACTGACAAAAATAACTAATAGAATTTGAACATTGTGAAACTCGTGGAGACCAAGAATTAATGCAAAACAACAAAATGTTCCGTTAGAATTACTAAACAGGGTAAATTTAACCTTAAACTTTCGCGCTGTTTAAGGTGCATGAGAATACACTGCTAGGGTTTAGCCAATTCTTGTGTTTTTATACCAAACTGCAATCATGTTTGTCAAGAATTCAAATATAGTTTGCATGCAATATATTGATACAACGGATTTAAGGCTATTTCACATGTTATGTTTTTGTAGTTGCCTAAACACATTTTCCAAGAAGAAATACATTTCTGTTTATTTCAAATCGCTTCTCTGACTTCGTCGAGAATTTTGATAATTTGTTGTAAAGGAAAGCTACGAATATTGATATACGCGCCTTCTGACGTCCGATAATAAGCAATGCCAATGAAATATTGGCTCTATCGAAGCTTAATAAACCAAATTACATCCTTTAACTTTATATCAATCACAGTAAGCAAAAAAGAAAGTTATTTTTAAAGTACATATGCTAGGTTCACTGTTTGTGGTTGAAAAGAAGACAGAGTTTCGACAGCCATTATTTCCCGGCTCTCGCTGTAGGAGAACAAAACCATTTTATGAACATTCTAACTGAAAGTCAAACGTAAATTTTTGTTTTAAGCTCATTTCTACTAGAAGCATTGTTTTTGCATGATATCGCCAAACAAATAGACTGCACCATATACTACAACTAAACTAAAACTGAATAACTAGACTATATAATCTGATGGCCATAATAAATGTTAGTTAGAAACAAGTTTACAATACACATTTATATTCTTTTTTAAAAGAATATATTTCATAGGAATACATCGAGGCTGAAGTTAGGGAAGTGTTAACTATGATATTGTAAGAGTGAACCAAAGGTTGGTTCAGTTTTTAGAATATCGTAGCTTTGGCGTTTCGAAAATCTGTTCAATACAATAAAATCATATGTTTTTATTAAATGATTAAAATCTATCGCAATTATATAGATTTAACATTTTACTAATGTAAAAACTGCCCAATAAAACGATAAAAAACGGAAGCAAAAGTTGCTTCATTTTCGACTAAAGTTGCCTCATTTTCGACTAAAGTTGCCTCATTTTCGACTTTAATGTTTGGAAAAAAAAATGCTTACTTTTTTCAAACCAAATTCAATTTACTTTGAACTGTCACACCAAGGGATTTAACAGCCTAGGTTCGTTTTCTCAATTCATTTTGTTTTAGAAAAATGCTATATTTAATCTCTACCATAGTAATGAACACTGCACAGCGGCACTACTTCAAGTGAACGTTGTTTTACTGTTACTAGATGAAGATCAATGACATACAATTACGCAAAGATCAGACTACCAGTTGCTAGCTTAAAAACGCGTGGTTTAGTTTCTGCCTGACACGATGTATAGCTAGAGAATACAAGAAACTTAATCCTGTGTGTAAATAAAAGTTGTTGATCAAACTCTGTGCAAACAAAAATTTATTTATTGTATCACAAACTGAAATCTTTGTCTGAAGCAATAGAAAAACAAAATCTTTAGTATTACAGGTTAAGAATTTTAGAAGTCAGCAGAGAGAGAGAGCGACTCTTGTTTATATTTAATCAGTCGCCTGACAAGTACAGCATTAGCTGCATGAAACAGTGTTGTTGCAACAGGCAATGTTGACTTAACATTTTTTATTGTAATAAAAAAATTAAAATTATATATTGTTACCATTAACAATTTTATGATATTTGTAGAGAACCTAATGGAAATGTTGGGATTTAAGGAAAAATAGATGAACATTCAGCACAGTTCTGTGTGTCAGCTAAAATGATTACTTACCAAGTTGGGTAAACAGCGAAGCTACTGATTTATTTGTAACTGGGAGTGTTTCTGACTCTGGTGGACAAAGGCTTTGACGGTCACCAGCTCCAATAGAGAATGTCAGTTTGGGCCCCCCAGGGGGTGGTACATGAACAAAACCAAGCACTGTACCTGCAAGACGCTCCAGCAGGTTGGTGTTTCCAGACACAAATGATTGGTAGATGGTAAGAAGACAATTCTAGTAGGAGAAAGAAATACATTGATTTCTTTATTTTAATGAAACAAATATTATAGTGTTGATTAAATATTTAGCAGTACCAAGGCTGTGGCATTTTTGAAAAAATTATGAAAATGATACAAATATTAAATAGTATGTAACAGATTTTCAAGCTCTTTCTAAACAATTACACAATAAATTACAGAGCCAGAAATGACAGTCAGCAGTGTTCTGACCAAACTCTGAAATGATTGGAACCTTTGTCTGAACAAATTTGAGAAAAAGAAATCTGTCATTTTTAAATGATCAGTTTGACACTCAGAACAGTGAGAAACACTGAGAAGATACATCTTAAAGCTTACCTAAAAACAGTGTGTGATTTTAAATTCTTGTCTAAATCTTTGTAATAATAGAACTTTGTGTGTATAATCCACACCCAAGGCACAAGTCACACCCACAACATGACTCACACCCACAGCATGAGTCACACCCAAGACATCAGTCACACCCACAGCATGAGTCACACCCAAGACATCAGTCACACCCAAGACATCAGTCACACCCACAGCATGAGTCACACCCACAGCATGAGTCACACTCACAGCATGAATCACACTCACAGCATGAGTCACACCCACAGCATGAGTCACACTCACAGCATGAGTCACACCCAAGACATCAGTCACACCCACAGCATGAGTCACAGTCACAGCATGAGTCACACCCACAGCATGAGTCACACTCATAGCATGAGTCACACCCAAGAAAGTCACACCCAAGGCATGAGTCACACCCAAGGCATGAGTCACACCCAAGGCATGAGTCACACCCAAGGAATGAGTCACACCCAAGGTATCAGTCACACCCACGGCATGAGTCACACCCATGGCATGAGTCACACCCACAGCATGAGTCACACCCACAGCATGAGTCACACCCACAGCATGAGTCACACCCACAGCATGAGTCACACTCATAGCATGAGTCACACCCAAGACAGTCACACCCAAGGCATCAGTCACACCCAAGGCATCAGTCACACCCACGGCATGAGTCACACCCAAGACAATCACACCCAAGACAATCACACCCAAGGCATCAGTCACACCCACGGCATGAGTCACACCCAAGGCATGAGTCACACCCATGGCATGAGTCACACCCAAGACAATCACACCCAAGACAATCTCACCCAAGGGATAAGTCACACCCACGGCATGAGTCACACCCATGGCATGAGTCACACCCAAGGTATCAGTCACACCCAAGGCATCAGTCACACCAAAGGCATGATTCATGCCCAAAGCATAAGTCACACCCACTGTATCAATATTACTGAAGAGATTAAATTTTGTCCTCCAACACAAGAGTCATGTGTGAGAAATGACTCATACCTGAGGAATGAGTAGGACGAAAGGCACAAATCACATCGGAGACATAAAACTTGGCAGTTTTAATATTCTAAGTTACTTGAGGTAGTAAGCAAGCTAATTAAACTAACTAATTAAGCAAGCTAATTAATCAGAGCCAATACATTGCACTTTACCTTCAAGATATCAAAGTATGTCACTCTTGACACCAAGCAAAGACATTTGGGGACATAAGTCTCAAAAGGATAAGATTCCTCTGAAGTAGTGGAAACATTAATGACTGGCTGACTAGTGTCTTGGCTAGAAGTTCGAACAGATGAAGTATCTGATATACTGTCATGGTGTCTTAACACAGAATTGGAGCTTGGAGTGTATGACTCATAAAATGTAAAACATGCACAGTATCTATGGCTGCCTTCCATATCAGTAAGGACTGACACAAAGAATGATGGAGGCTTGGTGTAGAACGATGCAATCCACCCTCCTGGCTGACAGAACTGCAACAAAACACAAACAAATCAAATAATTAACCCTTTACATGCTAGATTTTTTAAAGTCAAAAATTTTAATTTTCTTAAAAAATAAAAACTTCAGAACTAGTCAAAACCATAGACATTTCTAGCTTATACTTACAAAAACAAGAAAATGAATGGTCATTTAATAAGGTTTCATCAACAGGTTCAAAAGTTAAGACAATTTTACTATATATGATATCGTTTTTAGCAGGACAAGGGTTAATAATCATTAATAAGTAATCATCAGTAGCATAACAATGCTTAATATAAACCTACTAACAGTCTAACTACCATTCTGCATTCTGGTTGGCTACTCTACTAGAGGTCGATTTGTGATAGCCAACTAGTAGAGAAAAGATGATGGATCAAAATAGTAATGAGCCCTGTTTTGCTATAATATCAGTGGATTTCATTGATAATTAAATTTGAGTAATACTTTTTTGACTGATTAGTGGGTTTATACTAAAACAATTAGGCCTATGGCCTCATGGACTACTGACTTGTCATCTGTTCGCCCTCCAGGTCTAATTGTTAAACAGATATAAATAATAATAACAGTAATAAAATTATGGTGATTTATTTTTTACAGAATCAATTCAGAGCACTATGAAATCAGAGCAGTTGGGAGATGTTTAGTTTTAGAGGTATAAATCATGGTTATTTCTAATAATGATGAAATAATTGATCCTGCACATTCAAGTTTACAACTCTGCACAAGGGTAGACTAAAAAATGAATTGAGTTTCTTTGGGATTTCGGTGGGTCAAAATTGTGCTTATGATGTCATCATTAGCTTTTTGCTACAAGAGAAGTAAGTAGCCCCTTATTTGGAACAGTGTAATCTTCGGATGTCACTAGCAACAAATATGCAATACATATGATCAGCGGCTCAAGTCAGTGTGTTTCTTAAGGCCAGTACACTGGTAAATTGTAGCAACAAGCCCTGAAGGCTGTACCGGTTTTCCCCAACTTGAAAGTTCAAAATAATTCTGGGGATGTCCCAAGACCTCTAGATACTTGAGCATTCGACACTTGATGACCTCATACCCACTCCAGGTGTACCTGCTTTCCCGCTTAGTATACCCCACTTCCCAAGCCTTAAGAAACACACTGCAAGTCCATACCATACCGAGAGTCAATTCAAGGATGTCACTAGCATTTTGAAACTCACGATACATGTATACAATCAGCAGTCCAAAGTGTATTTACTCTAACACTATATTACTCTTCTTTCTTGAGAGTAACAATACAAAATGTCATTATAACAAAATGGTGCACTTGCAGCACTCACTTTCTATGAGAATAACTGGACTAAGTACAAAGAGATGAAATTAACTGCTTAGCTCATGATCAAACTGTTTAAATTAGTATGATTTATTATCATTATGATTTGTTTTGTTTAAATTTTTTTGTTTTTAATTAATTGTTTACCAAGCATATTAGCAATAGCCCAACTTTTAGCTGTCTCCTCGGGGTTGCTTTCCTCATATCATTTGCCTTTTAGTTTTACTCCACTGGTGGCATATTGTAGCACATTGAATTCGGCTTGCAACACTTTCTATGTGACCATTCATTTTGTTTGTCTTTAAGAGTAGAAATGATTCATGATATCCATTCTAACTTTTGAACCAGCTGATGAAACCCTATAAAGTGACCATTCATTTTGTTTGTCTTGAAGAGTAGAACTGATTGGTGATATGCATTCTTACTTTTGAACCAGTTGATGAAACCCTATAAAGTGACCATTCATTTTGTTTATCTTGAAGAGTAGAAATGATTGGTGTTATTCATTCTAACTTTTGAACAGTTGATGAAACCCTGTAAAGAAATCATTCGTGTGGTTTAAGTTGATAAAAATTTGTTGCACTGGTTAAAATGTTTAAAAAATCTTAACGTTGTAAGATCGTTGATTTTGTTTGTCTTGAAGAGTAGAAATTATTGGTGTTATTCATTTTAACTTTTGAATCACTTGATAAATCCTTTTTTTCGTGTCGAGTATAGAAATGATTGGTGTTATTCTCATTTTTGAAACACACGAAGAAACTCCATTAAGAGACCACTCATTCTGATTGTCTTTGAAGAGTAGATTCAGTGAATCTTGATCATCAACGTCAAAATTATTAGCCTTTCATAATGTATCATAGCGTATGGTAACTTTTTCTTTTGGCAGGAAATAACTTAAAGTAAACGATATAGTTGCTTATCTTTGATATGAAGACAAATTTGAGGACACTGTAGACCGGGTTTTATATGTATGACGTCATTTTGTATTCGTAGTGATGAATTCTTGTTTTTGAAAGAGTGTAACTATAAGAAAATGAAAGTGCGTTTGTTAATGCAGTGCTGTATTGTATAAAGTTAGAATTGCAAACTGGTAAAACAAACAGCTAAGTTTTAAGTTTTGCCTTTTAGTTTAGGTTTAAACGGACGCCGGTGTCATTCTGAAGCACCGATACAATACTGAATGGTTATTATTTTCAAGATTAATTCTCAGACCAACATTATAATCGCAAAGGAACATTTTTGCTCATTTAATTAGCGTTTGTGTCAATATGTTCTTTATCTGAACAATCCGGCTGTACATCAACGTGATGACTAGAAGACTTGTAGGTCTGTTTGTTTCATCTTTCTACTAATGGACTTTTTTAATCTCATGCTATTGGGTGTTATAAGTACACGGAAGAGTTTTGGCTCGATTTTAGTTGGTATCAAGGTTTTGCAGTGTCAGTTGTCTAGCCAGGTTTACAGGCAATGCTAATCGTATATATACTTATATGTGGTAGATGGGAAACGCCGCCACGTCGGCCAGCTAGGTGGGCGTCATGATGATACAAATTATTAAAGCATCTATTTGTTGTACTGATCCAAACTTTTCAAGGCAGGAATTCACTTAACACACGTATAGGTCTGGGTTTACTTGCTGACGCATGTCCGGGGACTGGGTTCTATTGCCACTCTGATTTCGGTCTGGATTTGTCTTGGGTCATCCCACAATCGAACCTTGGCACCTGTTTTGTGTTTTAGTAACTGGTTCGTGTACTATGGGGTATTTAATTGTGAGGTGTGTGTTTTTCATGTTCCAAGCTTTAGTACAGCTACTCTTAAATGTTGATAAACTTACCATCCGTGCGCCAGAGGGGGACCCCATTGAACTGAGTGGAAATGGGTGCTCGACAGCCGGTTCTGAAAATGACACTAAAAGGTACGCATAAATTATCCCGATTTCAGACCCTAAAAGGTCCGACCGACCATATTTTTTTCTGTTTGAAATGATTTTTTAAATTACGTTCCAATTGTTTTATTGTTGTATTTTGTGTTTGCTCAAAACGACAAATCTGACCCTAAAAGTTTAATACGCTGTGAGCTAAAAACTCGCGGAGACCCTAAAAGGTACGCAGAAGTCGCATTTCAGACCCTAAAAGGTCCGTCGAGCACTTTAAGTCGTTCATCGCGATTAACTAACTAACTAACTTACTAACTAACTTACTAACTAACTAACTAACTAACTAACTTACTAACTAATTAACTTACTAACTAACTTACTAACTTACTAACTAACTAACTAACTAACTATAACTAACTAACTTACTTACTAACCAACTAACTATAACTAACTAACTAACTTACTAAGTAACTAACTAACTTACTTACTAACTTACTAACTAACTAACTTACTAACTAACTAAGTAACTAACTAACTAACTAACTTACTAACTAACTAACTAACTTACTAACTAACTAACTTACTTACTAACTAACTAACTTACTTACTAACTAACTTACTAACTTTACTAACTAACTAACTAACTTACTAACTAACTTACTAACTAACTAACTAACTAACTAAAGCATTCTTAGCCGTTTAGACCTTAAAAAAAGAAGAATCACTGACGTTTTTGTGCTTCTACTTCTTTAGAAGCTGAAACCCTATGTCATGGTGTTTGTAATGTAATGTAATATACTGTAATATAATGCAATGTAATGCAATGTAATCTAATGTAATATAATGTAATGTAATGTAATGTAATGTAAGTCCTATCGGTTCCAGTACGAGTCTCTTCTGCAAACCTCGCTTTCGCATCAGAAAACAGTCGCCATTGTGTGACTCTGGGAAATTTTGATTGAGTTTTCAAGTATTACAAACAAATTTCAACGTCAAAACATATATTTTAAAATGTTTACAACTTGTAGAACTCAGAATGTTTGTGTTTATAATCGTACAGAACTTTTAGAACTCAGAACGTTTGTGTTTATAATCGTAAAGAACTTGTAGAACTCAGAATGTAAGAACGCTTAGAACTCAGAATGTTTGTGTTTTTAATTGTAAAGAACGTTTAGAACTCAGAATGTTTGTGTTTATAATCGTAAAGAACGTTTAGAACTCAGAATGTTTGTGTTTATAATTGTAAAGAACGTTTAGCACTCAGAATGTGTGTGTTTATAATCGCTGTACAAAGTGGGTTGCGTGTGGTAATGGGAGCAAGATACAGAATGATACTTATGTTGCTCAGCATGTGAAAAACTGATGCGGGATCTAATTAGTTACGTATCAACATCATGCACGAAAAAGAATCTGCTACTTTCCAACCTTTTAGGGGATGTTACACTGACGAACACAATTGTAAAAGTTTTAGCTTAATATTATTTTCACCGTTTGTTATTTTTACTCTTTAAACAGTCTCACCGTCAATTTGTTTATTTTGTATTGAAGAATTTTTTTGCTATAT
>JAOBAY020072653.1:0-11592 GCA_025331085.2 Zoanthus sociatus | reverse complement strand
AATGCCCAAAGACATGTAAATTTATTGTATATTAAGTGTTAAATCCAATGTAATAGGAGGCATTATTATTAAACTCATTGTCATTGTCATTGTCATTAACCTCCTGTCTCTTTCCTTTCATCTTCCTCTCTAATTTCTTCTTCCGTTCTTTCTCCCTAATTCCGTTTTTCCTATTTTTTTACGTTCTATCCCTCTTTACGTTCTATCCCTCTTTTCTCTCATTTTCCCTCTTCTCCGCGTTATAGTTAGCCCCATCTACTTCTCTTTCAAGGTTTAGCTTGTTTTATTGCATTCAAACATTATTTGAGTTTTAGTTCTTTACAAAGATCTATACATTCCGCTAGGGAAAAATGACCATTGCCTTTTAAAAAATACTTTCGCACTTGATCAGAACTAATATTTTAAGTGTCCTGAGCGTCACTGCTGCCGCATGGGCGATTGGGGAAGGTCGGCGATAGCGCCTCTTGCACATGTTTTTGCCATGACACCGCTGAAATGTCTCTGAAGCCAGTAACTAGCATCATTTAGCTGCATCTGTGCACAGAGAAGATACAAAGTTGTGATGTTCTTGTTGAAATAGACAAAATTTATTTAAAACCGCCTCTGGGGTTTTCACTGATCTGCTATCAAATTCTCCCAGGTGTTCGCCTCGGTTTTCACCAGACTAAGGAGGCACGGAAAACATGTTTTATTTCTTAAGTAGTATAACGTTGTGTACATGTCTTTATCCCATGCCTTAAAAAATACAGCCAATCAAATGCCTGGAAAGCCGTTGCATATTTTGTGGTATCCAACAGCAACTGTCGAAATGGCGCCAATGCTGTGTGCATACGTTTCCGAAATGGCGCCAAAACTGTGTGCGTACGTTTCCGAAATGGCGCCAAAGTTGTCGGTCAACGTCGTAAGAGTTTCTTACATAAAGTAAGAATTCTTTCAGAGACATGGGATAAATTAGTTATACAATGGTTTCTCATGGGATACTGTGGAAATGCCACTTTTCACTTGTATTTTCTTCATATTTTCTTCCTATACACACTCGCCTAAAGGGCTCGTGTGTATACGAAGAATACAAGTGACGCGTGGCATATTCCACGGTATCCCAGTCGAAACCATTGCATAATTACTATTTATTAACTCGTTTTCCAGTCGTCCTTGAGTATCTCATTACTAGATCGATAATAGCATGCTCAGTTAAAGAGTAGAAATCGTATCAGAGAATGGTGATGAGGTTGGCGCCAACGACGTAGTTGGTAAGATTTGCTTTGCAGCCACAAGGTCCCGGGTTCGATGCCCGACTGTTTCGAGGTTTGAACCTTAATGTGTACTCTTTTTCTTCCAAAGTTGACTTAGCTTTCTATCTTTACGACGTCGGTAAAACGTTCCGGCCTGCCGGGTGCTAATCCCGATCTAGTTTGATTTAAGGACTCTTATCTACTTAACACTACAAAACCCGGCTCCATGGGCCAGTTGACTCGTTAAGGAGTTAGCTTGTCAGCAGGGATATTTGTTTTCCCGCCAAAACTGACTCAGCTTTTTATCCTTACAAAATCGGTAAAGAGTTTACGTCTGCTGGGGGCTACCCCCCTTCTAGCAGGATTTGAGGACTCTTAACCACTTCACACTACAAAAAACCGGCTCCATGGTCCACTTGGACGAATTGTCTAGCTAGCGGGGATATATTCATGCTCTTTTACATAGATTAGTGTAATTAATTACAATGAAGCGCTTTATATTGAACATCCCCTTCCCCTTTAAAAGTCTCGGTGCAACCACTCATGGATACTGCGCACAAGCAGAGCTACAAGTCAGAGAAAACTATAACATTCTCCACATGCCACTCATTCAAGATTCCTCCCAGTTTTCCCAATGTTTGTCTTTATAGTAGCAAACAAGTAAACCAATTTCATAAAATAATTCATGAATCGATATGAAGATTGCTTAAGAGTCAAAACCTTAAGTGAACAAGTTCCCTGCCGATCGACACACTAAAACATACCAACCGCGCAAAGCAGGCTGGGAAAGTTTGAACAAGAGCTATTGTTTGCTAAGTTTTATGCAAATGAAAAGTCCCACCTATAACTAACTGCTACTTGTACAGAGTACCCGTGAGTCAAAATATGCTTTAGAATAAGTAATAGAACTTATTTTCACTAATTCACATTTATATTTGCAATTATGCTGCTGAAATGAGTCTAATCACGAAACCTATTGCTTAATCATTTCTCTTCTTAATTTTTCATAGAGCATGAATAGCATAACAAAACCCATTCATTTGGAAAGACTAATTTACACGCTTTTTTTATAAGAAGAGTAAATTTTGCCGAGGCTCATTGTTCTTAATTTTTTGGCTGTTTCATCCTCAATTCGTTCTTAATTTGTTCTTACTCTGTGAGCGGTTTGAAATTAAAATATTAAACAAAAAAACAAGGCATTGAAAAGCAGTGCTGATCGTGTGAGGAACTTTTAGTATTACACGAATATGTATCATTTGGGACAATAGTAGATATACTAAATGTGAAACGGTGCTTGTGTGCTTTTACAGTGCACATTGCGAACGTAAATTACAAGATTCAATAAAGTTTCAACTAGAAACAGTTTCACTTTTTTTTGTCAGCCTCAGTTGTTCTTATAAAAGGAGCGTGTATTTTCAATAGGTCTTTATTTTGTGTAAAGCGATTCGTGTAGCTAATAGTGTGATTGGAAGTTATGGGCAGGAGAAGAAAAATTGTTTTGATATTGAAAAGTCTTAACTATGTGTTTCTACTGCTTTTCTTCAAATACGCTTGTTCAACATCATAAAGCATCGTAGAAACAGAAAATTCTCACATAGGACCGAAGCGCTTTTATATTATATATGCCTTACTCCTTTTCCACACGAATCGCCCGTTAAGTGCTCTAGCCTTATAAACTAACCTGTAAGCTTGGATCCTGTTCGGCCCCGTCCTCCACTTGTCTCAGCTCCCCTTTGCTGTTCACGTAGTTGATAAACATAGTCTTGTTCCAGTCGTTGAAAAAGCGTACCTTGTCCCGAGTGATCGGAGACCTCCTGTCGTTTTTAAACGCAACCTTATTGGCAGCGCCCATTGTACAATGGTTGGTGGTCTGGTGTGAAGAATGAAGAATAGGAGCAGGCCTGGTTATGACCTTTGGTGGTGCATCGTCACTGCGTGGTAAGAGAGAGTACAAGCGGCCGTGACGGGTAACTTTGTAAGCTCGTGGGGCTCGTGGCTCCTTATCTGCGTGATCCACGTCTGGCTTGATGTACGCATCGTCCAGATATTGCTGGATCATTTTTATCCTTTCTTTGTCCCGTAGTTCCTTTGTAAGTTTCAGTTTCTCTCTTTCTGATAATGCCATCATCTCTTCTTGTTTCTTGCGCTGTAAAGAGTCAAGTTGTCTTGGGGACAACTCAACCGACGGGCTGTTCGTTTCACGGCTCTGTGTTTTTCTTTTCAGTTCGTAGTATACAGTCCGCGTACTTGGTTGCGGGACAGCAGCAGGGCATTTTTCAATTTCAACTGGTTCTGTCTGGCTTCCATGACATTTGGCAAACTCTCTCTTCTCTTTAGGAGAATTAACAATTGCCCCTGTTACAGACAGCTCTTTTCGTTCAGTGTGAATAACTATTCCCCTTGTGTACCCACGCTTGACTGATACTGCTGACTGCTTACTTCTTTGAGGCAGTTTCGATCCACTACTTTCTACTCTGCTTTTCAGTTCGTCTCGCAATGAAGCCTCAACATGGTGTTGAGGCTCGTGCAGCCCAGGCTCTTCCTCTGACGCCGTTTGCCCAATTTGATTCGCAATTCTTCCTGGAGGAGAGCTCAAACTGTATTTGGCGCTGAACTTGTGCTCGTGTTGCAAGACCTCGTTAGTTTTCATTATCGAATGACGTTTTTGTTGATGCTTGTTACTGGCTAAATATCTCAAATACGTTGGGCTGAACCTTTAAAAACACAAACAATGACGACATTTAGACCATTACCCGTTTTTGTCATAGTTTTAAACTGTTCACACTCGCTCGACTTGGTACGACTAACGCGTCGCGTGGTTAACATTTTATGAGGTTTATACTATCTATACTGAAACTAAAATCCGTGCGTTTTTGTTTTGAATCATTGCGCTTTCAAACAATGGTTTGGGTGTCTTACGTTGACGAAAGGACTAAATATATGAAAATGTCATGATACTTTTTGTGTAGACGGGGTCTTGATTAATACTTTGACAAAATTAAAACACTTTTTGTATTGTATTTAAACCAAATTGTATTTGGAAGTGAATGTATATGAGCAAGGGAAAACAGTCTTGCTACATGATTAACTTTAGTTACTAACCTGTCAAGAGAGACATGTTCTTCGTTTTCTTGCTCGTTACTAGTCCCCCCAGCCTGAGTATTGGTGTGGCTTTTGGAGAGTGCGTGAGGAGAGTGGTACGAGTGCACACCAGTTCCACCCAAAGATTGTTTGGCTGTGGGGCGAATAGTTGTTGTTCTACCTTGGCGTGATTTTGATCCGTTTCTTTTTGTCGCGTCTACTGCCATCCAAGCGTATCGTATTTCACTATCGTTTGCATTAGTTTCGTATTGTTTGCAGCTGGCCCCTGTCCCTTCCGCGTAGTAAACAGTTTGCTCCGGTACAGGTCTCTGAACTTTTTCGCTGGATTTTTCTGGTCTTGCTTCAATGTTACTTGCGCCTTCTTTGTCTCTAGTTTTTACTTTTTCATTCAAATCAAAAGAAACTTTCACCCCAAGGTCATAAATTGTGCTGTTTTGGCACTCGTCTTGGGGTCCTCTATTGACTTCGTCCCCATAAACCTTATCTTTTCTACTAGATCGTCTCGGAGAGAGAACCATTCGTGTACCGTGCAAATCTTGGACGGGTTTGATATCTGTCTGAATTGGTTTATAGCTATGGAAAATAGTTTGCTGGTTCTGGAAGTGACGAGTATTATTATACTGTTGTTCTGCTTGGTCTTGATAAGAAGAAGGGCTATTCGTTGCGCTGTTTGGTCTTGTTTTTGACACGCATTTCCTTGGCGTAAATGGCCGGTTAGATTCCGTTACTTTCAAACCACGAATTGTCAACGTCTGCAATGAAACAACACTAATTAACAATTAGACCTCGAGGACGAATGGACTACGAGTCAATTGCCCGTGAGGCCGTATTCCGAATGGGCTATTTAAACTCGTAGTCCATGAGGCCGAGAGGTCTAATTGTTTTAGTATAAACCTACTTATCGGTCAAAAAAGGATGTACAAATTAAACCATCAATGAAATCCTCTGATATTATAGAAAAATGGGGCTCATTACTATTTTGATCCGCCGGTCATCTTTTCCCTACTAGTAGGTTATCAGAAATAGACCTCTAGTAAAGTAGCCAATCAGAACACAGGATGCATGTTAGACCATTAGTAGGTTTATACTAATTGGTGTTATACATGTACAATAACAATGCACTTCACTACTAGATTTTTTTTTCTAAATGTTAAAAAAGACATTAACTTTTATCGGCTATTTGTTAAGCAATGGCCAAACAATAACAACAACAACAAAAAAACTTTATTAGTACTCTATATTACATACAGCTGAAAATACAAAAATTTCAAGAATTAGTTATTGGTGATCACATGCCACTTAGAAAGTAGTCTAAGGACTGAAACATTCCATTCAATATGTAACAAAAAGCTTTTGGCTAGTTTTATGTACTTTATATTTCATAAAGAACACTTGTAATCTAAAAGGCAATATCAATGACAGTTTCAGGAAATATATTTTAAAGTGATTTTCAAAAATCAATATCAAAAGTTTTTTTTTCACCTATAATGGTAGTGATTTCTTTCACAATGTTGCTAGTTTAAAAGCAAAAAGAAAAAAAAGGACAGTTTGCCTGACTATAGAAATTAGAATAACTAAGGCACTGACTGAGAATGAGATATTTTTTCTTTCTTATATCTTGGCACGCTCATTAACTAATAGGTATGCGGTAAAATCGCCCCAGACAGACAACAGTGAAGTCGTACCACTTTGAATTCATGATGAAGTTACCCTGTTTTTACTTTCTTTGTGAACAAGCTTATATCGTTATTTATGTTTAAGTAAGTTTAAGTAACATCGCCATATTGATAAAAAGTGAAGTTGCCCAATCTTCAGATATATAGAAACTCCTGTACTTATGTTAACAAACACATGCAAACAGGAAACCGGAATCTGAGCGGAAATGTGTAACATGAAGCTTTACTGTCGGGTGTTCGATCCCGCTACACCCACTCGATCGTGTTTTATTTTCTCACTCTATAAATTCTTTTTTGTTCATGCACCTTTGAACTTCACTTCATTGTGTATAACACAGATTGCAAAGATAGTTTTATAAATACAAATTTGCTCGTAATTTTTAAAAGTGTAAACCAATACGACTTATTAACTGCAACCTTTCTAATATGTGATTCAAATACATACATACAGGAACTTTGACCTATGCAAGATATCAAATTTAACGTAACAGTTACTGTATATTGTCTGATCTCATTTTTCTAAATAATGCTAGACGATTGAGTCTAAATCGAACGAAAACATTTTACAATTGAACAGTTAAGTTAATTTAATTCCACCAATTTCAACATTACCAACAGTTTATAAAAATATTTAAAATACCAAAATATCTTGTTGTCTGCTTGATTATTACACAAGATCTTAATAATATTAAGTCTACGCAAGAAAAAGTGAATCGAGTTTTAAAGAAAGTACGCAAAGTGAAAGTGTCGCTTCGTACTTACGTCAAGTTCATGTTCGAGGTGGTTTATTCCATCAGTTGCTGCATTGAGTTTTTCTAAACCATCCTAAAACGATTCAACATCAATATAAATAATTTTAGAAATAAAAGAAGGATTAATTAAGGTCTTCCATGTTTAATATTTATTTTTGTTATCAGCCAGATAAACTTTAAGAATTCTAAAGCGCAGTAACGATGCTTTCCTTCACCAAAAACAAAACAATCATAACAGCTGTTCTTAATTTTTACCTGAATACGAGGGTCAAGATCTTCTTCGCCGTCCGACAAAGAATCGTCACTGTACGAATTTTCACTCATGAGCCTTGATGAAGACTTAAAGTACAACATAAACTAAATGACTACCGAATATATTATTTTCAGGTTACGTCACAAGTCGATTTATACTCGCGGAAAGTCGGTTATGGTCGTAATTTCCAGTCACTTGAACTTTCTAAGAAAGAAACTTGATCCTTAAAGATGTTATTTATATGTATTCCATTCAAAAATTAGGTAAGTTTTATGTTTTGCAAAAAAAAATGGTGAAAAATATAAGATACTGAATAATATTTTTTACGAATCCCAAATAGGCGAAGAAGTATCGACTAATTAGCCGTGTGACGTCATGCATAAAACATCCTCTGAGCAAGAAATTGTTATCTTCTCGCAATTTTTAAAAATCAAGTTCACGAAAAAACGATGCCAATAGTTAAAGAATGGAAGGCATCCTATTATCAAAACAGTAATTCGAAATGGTTACACGGAATACTTACGATTTATCCAGCTTTTGTGCGATTTATCGAGCAATATTCCGGTGATAGTAGAGGGAAGTCGATCGACTTCCGAATTTACTTTGACGAATTTACTGAGATGAAAAGAGAAAAGACAACAATATTTTATGCAGCCATAACAATAAGGATAAAAGCAGAAAAACACTGGTTCTCCTCATTTCGAAGTTGTACTGAAGTTTATAATGTAATTGAACATTTCTGGAGAGAGCGGTTAATAGACAGGTTGGTTAGATACATAATCAATAGCATTGCCAAACGTACGAAGGTTTTCCAAATTTATGTTAGTTTGAAAAGCTAATCTAAATTCATGTTTTTGTTATGTTGCAAATCTAAAGCTCGGAAGATGATGGTGAAGGAAAAGAACTATTGAAAGTTCTCCACAACTCCCAAGATACCCTACTAACAGCAGCAAAAAGTCTCCATAGGCAAGGTCAGCAAATTGATGAAGCTTGCCGAACAATGAACAAGTTACATGGAAATTTAAATGTGGCAGAAACACTGATTCATAGCATGGGCTCGTGGCTTTCACAGTGGCATGTTGATTGCCCTGAAGTGAACATAAATGTTTCTGGAGTGAGGCAGTGTGTTCAAAAAACCGAGTTTACTGTTCTTTATGGCTTTGCAAGAGATGAAAAGCATCACTCAGGCTTTCTTGTAATATCAGAAAATGGAGTAGAACTACTCAGTTCATCACATCAAGCCCTTCATTATTTTGGAATAAAAGAAATTTCAGAAATAATCGTTCATACTCCATGGGAAATGACTCTTGCAAAATACTGCATTGGTAAACCTGATGCTACATTTCATATTCTGTCCTCCAGGTTAATTTATATACTGCAGCTGTTGGAATGTTTAGTAGGTGCAAAGATTTCTTATGAAGAACCCCCAGATCATATTGAAAAAGATGAATTTAAGTCAAGAGACTGCAACCAAGGTAATTTTCATTTCAGCAAGAATACTTGGGTATTAGTTAAACAGCTAAACTATAGAATGCAGCGTCATTTTGGGTAATCAATTCCTGCGTATATCTCGTTCTTTAAAAATGTCTGTGCAATTCAAATCAAGAACAATAGTGGACCTAAGTGGCCCTGTATTCTATAGTTGCTCCAGTTAAATGAGATTCTTCTTAATTATTTAATAGGTCTTTGTTAAGGGGCTGTCCTAAATTGATATGGTACCAATGGACATTTGGGGCTTACTCCCTCCTCCCCTTCCCGTAACGACTCCAACAAAAGTTGATCAGTCTATCAGTACCTATTGGAAGAGAGAAGGAAAAGAAATAGACTGGCCATGTTCTATAAGATTCATAGTAGTCAAACTGGTTTTGACACTAGAAAGTACCTAACTCCCCTAGGATGGAAAAGCTGCCATGTAAATGGGCAGGCATATAAAGTGCCATTTGCACATGTATACAGACTATTTTAAATTTTCTTATTTTCCAAGAACAATAAGAGAATGGAATTACTCCCAGAGGAAATGGTTTGTTCAACCTCGCACAAAATGTTTGAGGGCTATTTGTAATTTTCTCTCTGTCCCTTTTTATTTTTTTGTATCATTTTTATTCCTGTGCTGACCAATTTGTAAGAATCATCTTTAAGATGGAAACAAATAAAGTGGTAAGTGGTAAATTAACGAGTTTCATAACTATATAATTTATTATAAACTGATTACTGTACTTAAATGCATGAATTTAAATATGTGTTTATTGAGTTCTCTCTTGATAACTATCACGAACCAATTATATTAAATAGACCAAATGAGGATGGCAGCGGTGGAATCGCGTTATATATTCATAACAATTATATCTATGGAGTAAAAAATGATCTGACTCATAACAGTAATGATTCTCAGTTTCTATTCGCTGAAATTGTACAATATAATATTTCTATGCTAATCGGCATTTCATACAAGCCTCCTGACGTTGACATCGATAGCTATTCACTAATCCTATATCAAATTTACTCGATAAATTAGAAAATACTTCAAAAAATATTTATATAGCTGGCGATTTTAATATTGACCTCCTAAAAAGTGAAAATAACGAAGAAACTAATTCATTCTTTAATAACCTCTTAACCTACTCCCTTTTTCCTACTATAGTCAAACCTACGAGAATTACTTCTCATAGTGCTACATTAATCGATAATATCTTTACTAATAGTTTTAACGTGGTTGACCTTATCCAACCTGGTATTTTGTACAATGACATTTCGGACCACCTTCCTGTCTTTATTATCCAATATGGAACAAAATTATTAAGAGGCAAAACAAAAATTAAAAAAAGGGTCTTCTCAAAAACTGGAGAAGAAAAATTTATCCGTGACCTGTCACTCCAAGATTGGTCGGAACTTTTTGCTAGCAAAGACCCAAATGACGTTTATTCAATTTTTATTAAAACAATAACAAATTTGTTTGAAAGGAACTTCCCTGTTCAAACTATTACAATAAAAAACAAATCTAAACAGAATGGTTGGCTAACCCCAGGCATTCTGAAATCAATTTCAAAAAAAAATAAACTTTATAGAGCGAAACTTAAAAGACCAACATTGACTAACATCAAAAGATTTACTCAATACCGTAATAAACTTAATCATTTAATAAGGTCTACCAAAAAAGAATATTACCGATCAATGCTAGAAAAAGCAAATGGGAACATTAGAGCCACATGGTCCATTATAAATGAGATTCTGAATAAGAAAAAAAGTTGTTCCTCAAGTATTGATACTATAGTACACAACGACAAACGCTTTACTAAAAAGGCTGATATAGTAAGTATTTTTAATAAATACTTTGTAAATGTAGGTCCAACGTTAGCAAACAATATACCAACTAGTAAGTACACTTATAAAGATTGGATGAATGTGACCTGCTCTAATGATCTCCATTTTACTTCCATTTTGCCCTATGAGGTCTTAGATGAGCTACTTAGCTTAGATATTTCCAAAGCTAGTGGCCATGATGGCATTCCTATAAGATACATCCGTATTGCTGCCGAGCGCATCTACCTTCCACTTACTCATGTTTTTAATACGTCTATAAATAGCAATATTTTTCCTGACCAAATGAAAATTGCTAAAGTCATCCCTTTATTTAAAGGAGGAGATCATTCGTTAATTTCTAATTATAGACCAATATCTCTCCTTCCAACTTTATCAAAAGTATTTGAAAAAATTATATGTAAGTCACTAACAGACCATCTAGAACAAAATAGCCTATTATCTGATTTTCAATATGGTTTTAGAAAAAAGCGAAATACCACTTTAGCAATTCTCGAATTCGTAAATAAAATTATCGATGCAATAGATGGTGGTAGTACCGCAATTGGCATCTTTTTGGATCTTTCAAAAGCGTTCGACTCTGTCAATCATGATATTTTGCTAAATAAACTTTCTTATTATGGCATCAAAAATGACACCCTCAACTGGTTTGAAAGCTATCTATGTAATCGTTTACAGTATGTTTCTATCAATAATGAAAATTCTGAATATTTACCCATAACCTGTGGCGTCCCTCAAGGATCAATTCTTGGACCTATTTTATTTCTGATCTACATAAATGACTCTCAATTTGCAACTAAATTCGCTCATCTTGTACTATATGCAGATGATATGAATTTACTATATAGTCACAAATCGATCAAAAATATCTTCCATGCCCTAAATAAAGACTTGTCTAGTCTCCAGGAATGGTTTCATGCAAACAAACTAACAGTGAATCTTACCAAAACAAAATACATCCACTTCGGCTCAAAGCAACGAATAAAAAATGTAATGATTGACGAGTCAGATTTAGCCTTAACTCTAGGACAATCTATTGAAAAAACAGCATATACAAAATTTTTAGGTCTCGTTCTAGACGAACATCTAACATGGAGTACTCATATTGACCTACTGTGCCGCAGAATTGCAAAGTCAATAGGAGTACTTTATAGAGCTAGACATCTTCTCAATTTAGATATAATGAAAAAATTATATTACAACATTATGTATTCGCATATTTCGTACGGCACCCTAATATGGGGTTCAAATTATGAAAC
>JAOBAY020072642.1:0-11594 GCA_025331085.2 Zoanthus sociatus | reverse complement strand
CCCTCCTCGGGGGTTATGCATAGTTTTTGTTGAAAGCTAGGTCAATCAATGCGATGTTTACAAATTTTTATCAATTTCGTCAACTCTGTAGTCGACACAAAAAACAAGATGAATTAATTGTTTGATTCAAGCTAAGTTATTTCGGCTGATAATTCTTGCCTGTAAAGATTTCTTTCCAAGCGATGGAAACAGATTACGTCTCTTACATCTTCACTTTGTAGAAAGTCACACCAGAACGTGATTCCGAGAAAGCCTGGGCTGCTTGAAACGAGAAAAGCCTGGATCCAAGTTAACATATTTTTCTTAAATATTACATTGCCCCTGACCTGGGTACGAGGTTGACATTGCCCTGGGTACAAAATACGTTTACCAATATTATTACAATGATTGACATCTAAATGCTTCTCAAATTTTATGCCCTTCTAGTTCAAGCCGGCTAGATGAATTGCGATAAAATTTAAATTATTAATGAACAGAGGTATATTTTACTTTCGACCCAAAAATAAATCGAATTTGGTAAAAACAAGCACTTTACGTTTACAGCGCGTATTTTGTTGACCACTGTTGTGCAGTTCTTATTGGTGGAAAATATGTATGACGTGCATTTTCACTGATCACTTTTCGTGCACGTGCTGAAAGTCACACTTTGCTCTGTGAGTAAACGTGTACAAAAAAGCGGCAGATTTCATACACTTTTTATTCATTGCTTTTATTATTGAGTGGACTTTGTGGACCTTTACTGCCGTTGGGGATGGGGGGGGGGGGGGAGGGAGGATACTGGATGCACCCCATCCCCTTGCGTACGGGCCTGCAGCCAATAAACAACATAAATTGAAAACATTTTACACTTACATAAAGGTTCCCCAGTTCGATTGAAAATCAAGTTGGTATTTATAGACAAGCATTTCACTTTCACTCGCAACTATTAGGAGGCGAGGTGAATGCTTTTCCGAAAAATCAAAAGATGAATTAATGGCGGCACAGTTAGCAGAAAATAAGAGTGCCTCATCTAATGTATAAATATCTGAACCGACATTACTAGAATGCTGCCAAAAAAATAACAAAACAGTTACTGTTCATCAGCAGGATACCAAGATTGTGTGCAATTCTACAATTGGTTTCGGCTCCATATCGTTTTATTTCATATTTTTCAAGGCAACGCATACTTACGTTGTTAGTACCTTTTCGCGGCACTTAAATTTCTCCGATTTGGCGGTTTATATAAGTCACGAAAATTATCAGGCGAAAATAGATTATCGCAAACATTACGTGTCGTGAAAATGTTGTGACATATATCTTACTTGCTGTGTTTTGCTTTTTCAGAAGATGACGCTTGTAAAAAAAAAATAAAATGAAAATTAAAATCTTCAATTGTAGAACTGCAACTGTTTTGCTATTTATTTTCAGCATCATTCTAGTTTTGTCTCTTCCGATATCTATTTATTTCACGAAGGCAATTTTTTTAGGAAAAGAAGTTAAATTGTGGACGACTACTTTAAAATAAGCCGAGTTCCAGTTTCTGAACAAAGATTCACGGTTTTTTTAAATTTTTTTTTATTTCATAAGCACTTTAAATAACTATGGTATAAAATACAGTGTATACATTAATCCAATAAAAAACCGAAATTTAACTGATAAATGATTCAACAACCTGGGCTTGTTCTTTGATTTCGTATAAATCTCGACCGAGTGTTTTTACAAGCTTTGTTCTTAATAAAAGGCATGTGACGTTTACAGGTTCTCTGGAATTTCCTCCATGTAATGCTTGTACGTGAGTTTGCTTTCCCCAGCGAAAGAAGGCGTTTCAACAAGAAGGCATGTTAATGGCCCAACATTCTTGTTCAATATACTGTCCATATCGTAACCCTAACAAGAAAGAAATTCAAATTATTGTGATGTAATTGGCAACTTCTTTGTGGAGAAGATTGCCTTGGAAAATGAACAAGCACGCACGATAGTTCAGTTTAACAGCTTTCCAAAAAACAAAATTGACACTATGGATAAAAAATTTTCGACGTTGTTAATTACAATCTGACTTATTAGCATACAGTAATTAGGTAACACTGACTGAGCCTTAAAACTTGACCAATAAATGGATTTGTCAGAAGCGTCAGCTCTGAAATTCTTTTCACTACGGTGTTACAAGTTGCTAATTTATAAAACTGGTTTTAACAAAGGCAAGCAAGTTTGGAATTAATATGAAATACAAATAAACAATTACAGTTCATGTTAAAACTGAAACCACTTTAACTCACTAAATTTATTGCTGCTTTTAAAAACGTGAGTAGGTATTTTTAGCTATTGCTACAGACCTTGATTCAGAGCAGAAACAGCCATTCAGTGAGTTTAAAAAAGCGTAATGATCTTACCTCCTGACTATCATGGTATGACACGGGCATCAGCAGTTTAACTGTTTGCTGCTGCAGCTAAAGGTAATGAAACAAACATTTTTTTAGCTATTTCTGAATCTATCTTAGAAGCTTTTCTTGTTGTGAAGAAAATACTCCTATTTTTCATAATTTCATTGAACAACATATAAAAAAGTCCCTGACGCACGCAAGACCATCTCTTTTTCTTCCTGTTGCTTGTTTTATAAATAATAACAATTTAATTGCTCGCTTACAATGAAAACTAAGGCTTTTAGTGACGATTTCCTGGCTGTTTATTTCAGTATTTGATACAGCGGTTTTGTTACGTTCTGATACGCTTTATTTTGTTGCTACCTTGCCATGAGACAAACAATTTCTATATATAAAAAATAATGAAAGTCCCGGACGTACGTGCGTATGACGTTCCCGCCTTTATTTAGTTTTCCTTGTTTTCTCTTATTAATTTTACAAATATTGACGGTTCATATGTGGTCAAAACTCAGTCAAACCACATTCAACTTAAAATTCAAGCCTGTATATTTCGCAGCATTATTTTTTCCTATTCCCGTGTACCGCTAAAGTCAAACTTCTGTATAAATAAACAGTAATGCCTCAATGAACGTCACTGATTGTGAAGGGCGAAAATCCAGTGGTACTTGACAACCTTAAGAAATAAAACACGAAAACAAGACCCAAAAGAAACATTTTATTTCAGGCCTTGTTTTCGTGTTATGAAGGAAGTGGTTGCCCATTCCTAAATTTTAATCGCTCGACGGCTCAGATCTTGGAGTGAAATTCAAATTTGCAGAGGCAGCAAAACCGGAGTAACCGGAGAAAAAACCTCAAAGACAGATCGAGATCGACAAATCTCAGTCCACATGCAGAATCCAGCACTCGATTCCAGGCCGTAGAGGTTGGAGGCGCGTTTGATGACACAACGCCAACTTGGTGAAGGTAATCACTATCGATAAACATGCATGAATTGTTAATATATAGATTTAGGCACTGCCTAAAAGCGGAGCTCCCAAAGAGATGTTTACCGTACTGCAGTCTCTGAAAAACCTATTCCAATCGTGTACACGGACGTCGTACGTACGTACGTACGTACGTATGTACGGACGGACAGACATGACGTTGAAAATTCAACTCGATGGATATACGATATTTTCTTAAGTATGGTGCTCCGCTGGAGCTCCGCTATTAAAGCACCACTGCTGCATTCGTAATGCATTCGAATTTCGTTAGTATTCTTACAAACCTTGACTTTTACAATAGTTTCAGGGCAGGACTTGCAGCGGAGAAAGACCTCCAAATGAACCCTAGTTCTTGGGTTTTGAACCTTTTGGCCACAATCGTCACAGCTGTACAATAAACTGCAATTGGTTTAACGAAAGAGGTATTTTCAGTCAAAGTTAAACTATGACATTATCGCATTTTCAAAATGTGCAAAAAATAACAAGGAAAACAACCACAAAAATAACAGTTCAGTATCAACAAATATTTACCAAACTGATGCCTAAAATCATTTCTCAACATGTTTCAAATGCAATCTATTGTTCCACTGAAACCATCAAATTCTGAATGACTTTGTGCTCTATAAATGCTAGTAGCAAATACCTGTGATGTTTTAGTCAAGGTTATACAAAACGTACAAACGACGTTTGTTTTGGGTCAGAGATGCAATTTTCTTACTCACTCAGATGTAAAAAAATTCCTACGCCAACGGCAGACCAATTGATGCTGATTTTCCGAAACACCAGAACTCTTCAACAATTTACGAAGTCAAATATAAAGTTAATTTTCTTCGATACAGTTCTCTCGTCGCAGTCAGAACATCTGTAACTGAGTAAAGGTTCATTATGAAAGAAAAGAAGAGCTGTTACTCCTCCAAGATTATCCAAGCTCACAGTCGATCACGTGATTTTGTATTTCGTGTCGACTACGTTAGTGTATTTCAATAAAGCATGATAAAAAAAAGCTTAAAAGCGGAGTCTTCAGTAATTGATTTACTAAATACAAATCACTGAAAATGCTCGAGACTCGAAATCGGCTTCGAGCATTAACTAGGGCGATGGCACTCTTGAGCGGGCTATTTTTATCAAAAAGAAATGTTTTTAAGCTAACCTAACATTTTGATCCTCTGTGATGTTGGGATCACCACAGTTGTCACATTCGAGCCAGCAGTATGCGGCATCCTCATCGACATCCACAATGGTTCCTAAGACGAAAAATATTAGATGTTATTTTACAAGCCAGCAGTATGTGGAATCCTCATCGACATACACAATTGTTCCTAAGACGAAAAATGTCATTAATCTATGTTCAGCTGAACTGGGCGGACACCATTAGCTCTGAGACGAGACTCTGATTTCTGGAAGAAAGCCATTTTGTTTCCCTTAATAAAAATAATAGTATCTACTCTGGCGAATAATTGTTTTACTAAATTTGCTTAAGGTTTGTTGTTGAAACCATTCTGTCAAACTGGAAAAAATCTGTGCAAAATTCTATTTGTGATTTGCTCACTCACGCGTATCGACATCTGTAACATTTACACCCAGAGTTTTATCTTTCACTAATAAGCACAATTGTCATAATGATATTGTACTATCTTTGAAAAGTGTTATCCAGAACCTATTTGCATCCTTAGTACTTTTTGGAATAGCGGTTTCCTTCATTTTGAAAATTTGTTCTCACGCCAGTTATAATCATCTCTGGCCAGGTGATTATAGGCGGCATAACACGTGAGCCTTCCTCCACCAATGAGAGCATCGAAAACTCTATAATCACCTGATTAATTTTACTAAATTCTCATAAAGTACGGGTTTTGACCAATCGGAGGGAATGTTATAACAAATCTGTTTTATAATAGTTCTTAACTTAGATATTCACAGGTTAAATTTTAAAAATTATATTATTGTTAATATTAATATCATGAACGTAAAACATTACCTTCCACGTGATATACTATTCCTTCTCGTGATTCTAAAGGGAGATCAGGGAACGGCAAACCAGACAAATGTAACAGCTCCGCGATATCAACCTTTAAAAAATGTTAGAAAGTTTCTATTAAATTTCGAATTAGGATTAAAGACAAGGTGAACTCGTAAAAAATCCAAGCCCCAGATGGGATTTGAACCCACGACCCTCCGTGTTCAGTTAATAAATAAGTCATAATAATCATTATACCCTTTACTTTTACTGTGATAGTAATAACTATTTCAAACTTGACTGGTCGTCCAAATTACATTAACTCTGACGAGGGTCCACAGCTCCTTACACGACTTACTGTGAAGATAAAAATGCTCAATCTGGGGTTGTCCAAATTGCAACTCTAGCAAAGGGCTGACGCTCGGTACGACATTGCTGCTTACACTACTTACGACGATAATTTTGTTGCCTTGTCATACAACTCTGTCACCCAGTGCAGCTGGTATATCATTTCACTTTGGCGCTGAGATGATATTTAATCCAGTATTTCAAATATTGTATCCAAAAATGCATACCGTTAAACGTCGGGAAGAAACAAACTTTTTGTCAACCTCTTGTATCACAGAATACGCGTCTGCAGTCAGGCCTCCTAAGTGGAAAATAACAAGTTAGACGTATTAATGAGTCAGAAGAAGATTTCGGCCGTTTACTTTCACATACAATGAACAAATATAAATGTGAATGTGTTCTGAGGTGGCGCGTTTATTACTTTTGCAACCTCCAGATAAGGCGTTTAATTTTAAAAAAATTACATAAGGAAAAAATTAAATTATTTTCTTTTTAACAATATATCATTCACTTGTAAGCAGTTGGAAAGTTTTGAGAGGTTGACGAACGGGTTGAAAATCTGTGTATGCTAGAAGTTCTATAAAAGAGATTTTGAATATTTAATGGTGCTTGCTTTGAATTTATATCATACATTAAGTTAGAGATCGCTTGGACATAAAGAAAACTTAGGGGTAGAATGTTAGTTTGGACGAATAAAGGGATAGCATGCTCCTTTTTGTCTGCAAAGTGAATCAAGCGTAGGGCGCGCTTCTGTAGGATAGTGAGTATATTTAGATGTGATTTACATGCGTGGCCCCAGGAAATAAGTCCGTAAGTGAGATATGGTGTTATAAGAGCGTTATAAATATTAATAAGAATATTATATGGTATATAATGTCTTAGCGACTCAATGGCAATTTCAAAGGGGAAATGAAAACCATATATTCTTACCCGTATTCCGCACTGCAAGTTTCATTCTGACAGGCCTTAACACAGTATCTATGAAGTGAGCTGCACAAGTGTATACGCCCGCATCACTTGTTGTCACGTTGACAATCCGAAGAGTAAACTCGCCAAATGACCCATAGTAATCCTCATATAACTTAATTCGTTCGGTATCGCTTATTTCTCTACCATTTAATTTCCATTGTACAAACGTAGAAGAGCGATGGACATACCAGTGATAAGCGAAGCATTTCATAGTAACATTTGACCCAATTTGAGCCACAACGTTTGGTGATGTAGTTTTCATATATGATTCCATTTCCGTACAAAAACCTGAAGAAAAAAATGAAAAATTATCTCAAGTGAACAGCAAAAGAAAATACTATAGCTTACTAGATTTTTGTTAAAAAAACGGAACGTTAGAAAGAATAATTTATATATATAAAACCGTTGCAACGTTTTAAAAGAAATGGAAGTTTACTCCTAGAAAATTTCCCAGATTAACTATAGTATTTTCAAGCTAGTGTTTATTATATACATTTATCGAAACTTTACTGAAGTTTTCTTTAAAATGAAAGTTTTGATTTCATACTTAACTTATTTCTAAATTACAACAATCTTACAAGAACGAAGCTTAAACTACGTTTATTATAAATTTAATGACACGCAGATTCAATATTCAAAAAATTAGCAAATATTATCAATTCAATATCTATAGATTTAAGATCTTTCAATCTTATTTGTTAAAAAATCAATTTCTCAAATGTTACATGCAACAAGTTGCACTGACAAAGGACAAAGGAAATGAAGTGCATGTCAGTATGATTCAGAGCTTTAAGTATAGCTGTTTCAACAAACAAGGAAGAAATGAATATGAAAATTCAACTTTATTTACTAACCTGAATAAAATCTCGACATGATTACCAGGAAGAGAAAATAATGTGCTGCCATCACATTCATTCAGATCCTATGCAAAAACAGAGCAGTTTTGAAATAAATTTAGTTTGTGTTGAAAGTGTTGATTGAGTTTTATGTACCAAACCAGGCAAGCTGAACACTACAGTTTTTTTAATTTCGATTCAAATTTTCTTCAGAATTCACTAGCATAACATTTTATATATCCAACCGCGGTAAATTAATTGCATCAATATATACTGATACAACGCTGAAAGCGCGATATTACAGAGCCCAGCAGCAGATCATGTTTTGATTACATACATGTTAAAATACCATTGCAAAATTATCATGCATGGTTTTTTTGCCTATCAGTAATATCACGTTTAAAAAAGCTCACGGCAAGATTCATTATTAAACTTGCAATAGGTGAGAAATTGAGGTTTGCAGATACAAGGTTTAAGATGATGTGTAGAGAGGCTGACAAAATTAAATAAAAAGTCGTCTAAAAAATTTTAATTATTATTACATAGACTGTATGTGTTTTCTCACAATAAAATTTGATTATTTTTTAGTATAAAAAACAGATTTTAAATCTTAGGTCTCATGATCTAATTGTATCACTTCTTATAAGTATATCTTTTAAACTTTTATCTGTATATTCACTGATAACATTGAACTCAGTGCTTACCAGTCAGGATTGGCGATTCAATCATTCCAAAGAAAGATTCGTTTTGCTCTTTTTGTCTACTGACGCCGTGTGGTTCTTTACGCCTCCGGTGAAAAAACTGGTTATAATCCTAATAAAAAGTATTAATGATCTTATTGTTACCATATAAAAATGCATCTTGGTTTAAAAATGACAAAATGAAAGAAGTTCAAATGATGTTTACCTTTAAATTTAAATGTGTACATGAAATGTTTAATTCAGTGATTTACAAAAACTACATTCTGAAAATGCTTTGTTGCCAGGATAAATCTGATTTTTATACTTCGCTATTTGTGTCGCATCAAAGAATGCATTCTTTGTACTTTGGCAAAGTGATTGTCTTGTTTTGATGTTTTATGAGGAGGCACAACCTTATCAATTCAGCATCACCATGCGTCAGTTGACTTACAATATATTGTGTATATTGTATTTGTTTTCATCTTGTAAGCTACTTTTCATTGATCTAAAACAATCAGTATCATCTATAAGACTTTAAATCTTAGTGAAAAACCAGCGTTGCTGATTTTAAAAGTGTATTAAAAACAAATCTCAAATCTTTAACGGTAGTTAAGACAATGCTACATAAACGGAATGGCTGCAACACCCGCATATATGCAGTGGAATTTAAATACATCTCAAATAACGATAGAGAAAATAGCTTATTAAAAAGTTATGTATGAAAAACTTGTCATGTCAATCAATAATCAATATCAACAAATCACTCTTGTCAAACAACCAGCTTCCGCTCAAAACTGATGTCACGTTTGATTATTTAAATTTTTTTGTTTCTTTAAATCATTATATTCATTCTGTGTGGAAAGGCAAGAAACTCAAATAGCTTTGCGTTGTTTGGGCATGCGTTCAGAACTTGCCTGCAGCGCTATAGCGCTGGTCAGTATTGCAGTAAGTTGGTCAAAACTTTACTGTTGAAGCGGTGTTTAAAATATCTTAGGAATAAAATAGAATTCTTTGTTTCCTAGCTTTATAATTATTTATATACAACCTTTTGCATGAGCTCTACGACAAAAAGTAACAAAAAGTATATATAGTTTTATTGTTGCATTAGACATGCATTATTCTTAATTTAGACTGAAATAACACTGATTTGTTCATTTGTTTAACTGTATTATAATCGTTACTTCACGTTTCAAGCCTTGGCCCTCCGTAAGCATTGCCATTGTATTAACAAAGTGCGGTTAAACGCTGTAAAACGCCAATTTTAAGCTGTGAAAACTTCGTGTTTAGCAAGAGTTGCTTGCATTTTGCAGTCTTTTGCATTTCTTTGTTTTGTTATTTCTCTCCGGGTTGTTATTCGTATTATTCTCAAAACTGCTTGGGAAGCAGATTAAAGCAGTTAAACATTGAAGATAGCGATGGAAAAATAGATGAACCGCTCAGTTGCATTTTTTAATTTTAGAAATTAATAAAGAAACATTTTTATCAATGTC
Organism: Zoanthus sociatus; assembly: GCA_025331085.2. NCBI lineage: Eukaryota > Metazoa > Cnidaria > Anthozoa > Zoantharia > Zoanthidae > Zoanthus > Zoanthus sociatus. Next base: position 1,974 of record JAOBAY020072642.1, on the reverse strand, counting down.
ACCTTTTCCAAGCAATTTTCTCAACCAACATTTAATTTCTAAGAAAGAAAAAGTGTCAGTTTAAAATGAAAATTATAAATAAACGAGGCTAACGTTTGCTCGAGTGCGAGTTCCTTTAGGAATCGAAGTTCATACCACTCAGTTCCGTAAGAGTGTTGAGAAGAAATTATTTTTTCGATTTGTACAATCGATTCGGTGTGAAGTGAAAAGATAATATTTTCGACAATCATAGGTGCCTAGTTTAAGGTGCTTTTTAAGATCAATAAATTATAAAAGGCTTTGAAAAATTGGTGTCAGTTTAAGTATAAAAGAACTGTTGAAAAAATGTCAGTTCTAACTTAAAATGTTAAAATACGCTTCATCTTTGTAATATACACAATTTAGGCATCCTGCTGATGAACAGTAACTGTTTTGCTATATTTTTTTCAGCAGCATTATAGCTATGTCTGTTCAGATATCTATTTGACTTCTTTTAGACTTTTTAAATTTGTTGCACTTTTATCTACTTAAATTATTTCCGACATCTCCGGGTGGTGTTTGTTCATCATTTCAAAACACACGCGCTTTTTATATAAGTATACAATACCCTCCAAAATTTTCAAACCGCTATCATTCGAGATATTTTAAAAAATATTCTTTAGCGACTAAATTTTTGTTGCTCTTAACACACATCCATGCTTTCAAAAATACAAAGTAATTTACTTGAAAAGTTGGAAGTTGTAAATTCATGCTCTAAAGGCGTTTAAAACTTTGAAATGCTTTCAAAAGTTTGGGTTTTGTTTCGTGTCAGTATCGCTCGGTCAATTGTCAACTCTCACATTGCCATTGGTAACACAAAATTCGCGCATGCGTTGTTCATGCTCGACAAAAAAAAGGAGCAGAGCTCATTCCTAATCCCAGACCTTAAATTTCGCCTTCCGGGGATAGTTTGACTATTTTGACTAATTCGTCATATCTAGCTTTCTTTCTCGTCTATGTTATGGAAAAAGCTAGGTGGTCTAAAAATGATAAAATTTTTGTTTGAAATATTTATATAGATTGTTTTATCATTGTTTCAGCACGCACAACTGAAGAACAAATATCCTCAACTGCTTCCGTTGTCCTTCGCTAGATGCCAAAGGTCAACACGTGGTGCTCAAATGCATTATCTAAGCTAAAAAAAATGTTTACTATGCTTAAAGTTGTTCATTTTCACAAAGCTTTAAAAGTTTTATAATCAATAGACTTTCTTTTTTTCTGCATAAAACTGGACCGTACAACTCGCACCTCAGGTTGTGAGTTCTAATGCCATTTACTCCGACGAAGGACTCCAATCCAGAAACTTCTTTTCACTACGGTGTAAAATTTATCCTTTTTTAAAGCTGTTTCTTTAGAAACACCGACGTTGCATTCCACTTACGACATTTTTGGTTGAAACACAGATGGCTACGGTTTAACTAACAATGGCAATCAGTCCACATGTTTAAGTGAACATGTAGTTCACACACGTGTTAGGAACAAAGCTAGCGGTAGATAATGTTCTACCTGATTCAAATGTCAATGTCTGTTTCGATTCTTCGTTGTAATTTACGACCTAAGTTTTGTCACCCATGCTGGCGCAACTCCTGCTTCCGTTCATCAAAAGAGCCGATACTGTTTAAAGTGCACCAGTTAATTTCAGTTTTATATTCACCACTCAATAAAATATACCAGGATTTAAACCTTTGTTATACCTGATTTATGTTTTCAGCTTTTAAGATTCACTCTTTTCTCAAAACTACTGCCGAAAGTTTCAGTTAAAGAATTCAAAACCTTGGTATTCTTTCTCAACGTTCTTGCCTTTTAGGAAGAAAAGCATGAAAAAATTTTATTGTGGATTGCAACAATGCGACAAAGCCTGAGTCAAATATTTTTTTGTTTAATTCTTACCAGTTTTCTGTGTGCAAAATCATGATTGATAAAACAATCGACCTGGATGGTTTGTTTTTTAAAAAT
>JAOBAY020072632.1:0-11594 GCA_025331085.2 Zoanthus sociatus | reverse complement strand
TATATGAGTATAAAGAATGAACACTACATGTACTGCCTTATACAGAGAATTTTAAGAACAAAATAAGAACATTTTGAAGCTGAAATGGCCGAAAAAATAAGAACATTGAGCCTGAGCTAAATTTTACTGGTTCTTAATAAAAAAAAGAGTGTGGTATGCTAATCATCCCAACGTGACACTTGGAAAAATTTTCGCCAGACACTGCCGTTTAGAGTTTATTTAGATGCTTGATCAAGCGCTTACACCAAGCCAACGTAAAACACAAAATTCGAAATTTTGGCTCTCGTGTAGAAACATTTTCAATTGAATATGGATGAGTTTTAAGGAGATGTGTTTGGGAAAAAAGTCACTGCCGGTCGTTTAGCAAATTGAAGATCGTGTCCGACAGCGTCTGGCGAAACTGCTTCCAAATTTCACATTAAAAAATTCGAATTTTTGGCTTGTGTGGAAGCGCATAAGGCATCTAAACAAACTCTAAACATTTTCAATTGAATATGACTAAGTTTTAAGGAGATATATTTGAGTAATGCCGGACGTTTAGTAATTTGGAGACCATGTCCGGCTGCCGGACGTATAGTCGGCTGCAGCCTTACATAATTGAATGTCTTATCGTTTTTAAACCACAAGTACGGTCAAAACCAAAGGCAACCGAAACATTTTGATAGATACATATTTTGCCGAGGCACGCTGTTCTTGATATTTTTGACTGTTTTAGCCTCAATTTGTTTTAAATTTGTTTGAAATAATGAACAATATCTAAACAAAAAAGACAAAGCATTGAAAAACAGTAGTGATCGTCTGAGGAACTTTTAGTATTACAGGAATAAGTGTATCATTTGGACAATGGGAGATATACGGTGCTTCAATGTTTTACTGTGCACATTGTGAACGTAAATTACAAGATTCAGTAAAGTTTCGACAGGAAACATTTTCACTTTTTTCCAGCCTCAACCTGAGCTTGTTCTTAAATTGCTCTTAATTTTCGGCCAATCTGAGCCTCATTGTTCTTATAAAGTTCCTATAAAAAAGCGAGTATATTACTACAAGCTTTTACAATTGCTAAACGGCCACAGCCAATTGCGCAAGCTCTGTGAGTGTGATCAAAAGTGTGATACCATAGAAAAAAAGGTTCTGGCTATAGACCACCTTTATATAAAATCATCACTGCTCTCACCATTACCTCTGGTATACCTCTGTTCCTCAACCTTCCTCAGGACCCTGTCAAATGCCTCTTCCAGGTCAACTAAGTACATCTTCTCCTTGTCTAAGTGTACTCCTCTTGTCACCTCCTCAAAACGCTCTGCATCTATCGTTCCTTTACCTGGCATAAAACCAAATTGCATCTCGTCCACTTTCACCATACGACACTTTCTCCTCTCCAGCATCTTTTCTACAATCTTCATTGCATGCTCTAGTAACTTCACACACCTCTACTCCCCACAACTCATAGTATCCCCCCTTTCCCCTTGAAAATTGGTACCACAACTGAACACTCAGCACCCATTCGTCCGGCATTCCTCTTCCATTAAACACACGCTGATACAGCTCCACCATTGCACCAATCCCGATCTCCCCCCTCGCCGCTATCATTTCAACACTTACTTCCGAGGGTCCAGCAGCCTTTCCCTATTTCATTTCCCTTATTGCCTTCACCACTTCTTCCCGATTAACCCTCTCAACAGGCCCTTCCACCAATTCTGCTTTCATGTTCTGATCCACACATTCTCCTCATTCATAATTCTTTCCAGGTGCTCTTTCCAGACTTTCCCTTTATCTTTCTCACTGAAATTCAGTCTACCATCGCTACCTTACATGGATCCTCTTCCCCTGAACATTTTTCTCATTCTTCTTCACTGATTTCACAAACGTAAACACCTTGTTCGGTTGCTCACTCAGCTCCTGCTCAACCGTCTGTTTATTGCTTTCGCGACCACCTTCTTCGCCCGATTCTTCATGTTCTTGTATCTGGCCTTGTTCGCCTCAGTCTCACTTTACATATCTCCTTATGCTATCCTTCTTTCTTGTTATCGCTTTCTTCACGTCCTCATTCCACCACCATGCGTCCCTTTGATCTCTCCTCCCTTTCTTCTTCCCACATACTTCATCACATGCCTTTAACACCCCTTTTCTTAAAACATTTCAACAAGTCCAGTGCATCAGGGCTTACCAGCTCTCCTATTCTCCCAAACCTCCGGTACTATCACTATTCCCAGACCACCACAGCTTTTATCTCCCCCCGTTCACACTCTGATAAACGGTGCTCCATGTCCTCTCCACCTCACTTCTTGCAGACAACACACATCCATTCTCCTCTTCCACAGGTCCTCACACACCTCTGTACCTCTCCCACTCATACTCCTTACATTCCAAATCCCCACCCCCACCCCAAGCCGCTCATCAGGCTTCCCATCATTCTGCAAGCAGTGCTTGTGTGGTCCAGGGTCAAGGGCTGCACCCTTTTGTTTGTGGTCGGCAAGTCACCCCAGCCTTTGGGATGGCTAGTGCCAATGTTTTTCTTTGCTGTCATCATGCGGATTTATAATCAGGGGCGGATCCTGGGGTGGTTCGGGTGATTCGGTCGAACCCCCTAAACGGAAAGAAAAAACATTCTAACACGTGCAGTGAGGGAATTTGCAGAACAACAACCTCGTAGAATGTTACTCGTTGATACCATTTTTGGGGAATCTTAAGCGTGACTCTTTAGAACAAATTAAATAGCGAAGACAAATATATTACAGTGATTTTAGTTTCATTTTCTAGGGGTCAGTTGATCTCTATTATTGTGAAGGCTTAAACGTAGTCCTCGTTTGATAAAATCGCTTTAAACAGATAGTTTGTTAAGGTATTAGACCGTCCACCATCATCCCTCAAAACGCTGGAAATCGCATTTCCGAGGACTTAAATTTCAAGATTTCCCGCGAGAGCATGCCCCCGGACCCCCCTAGATGGGTCCTTTTTCGGCGGCCCATTTCTTCGAACCCCGCTCTTCAAAATCGTGGATCCGCCCCAGCCTCTTCAAGTGTCCAAATAAACTAAGAACAGAATTGCACTCAGTAACATCAGTTGCCGTACACCTGAACCAGAGCCAAACATACTGCTCACGTCATTTTCGTGCTTCATACCACTATGAAAACACAATTGTAGACCAATTATAACGCACGTACTGTCCAATTATTTTATGAAAACTGATAAAAATGTTTGAATGAATTGTTACCCCCATCGCCATTATCACCATTAACGCCAACGTCACTGTTAACGTATTATGACTGCTACATTTCTTGTTTTCTAGAATTTACATGGACATTTATCCTAACTGAAATGTTTTACTCAATTGTTCTTGGACAAAGCAAAGAGACAGTTTATTTTATGGATATCCCAATCTATTCCTAATTGGTTGTCTATGACAAATAGACACATGCTATTTGTCTTCCCATGTAATCTGTAAATAATCAATTAGAACTGGAATTTGTTCCCATGTACTATAATCCAGATTCGGGATCCAGGTATATAGTAATTGCTTTTAAAATACGGAATCCTTGTCTTTGGAATTCAGAAACCACCCTTAGGAGTCTGGAACCCTGTTAACTATTGGGGTCCACTGAGGTGCAGTAACTGTGATATAGAATCCACAGGAGATGTTTGCCTCAGTGTCAGTATAATTATGATTTTATCCCTCCAGGTGGTACGCCCTATCCCAGCATACCCGTCGAAACTCTTTTTACGCTGCTTGTCAAAGGACATCGAATGGCAAAGCCACAGAGCTGCCCACAAGATATGTATGTGGTATTTTATTTATAGATTCTAGTAATTAATAACATAGTTACAATAATCATTCATGAGTTTGCCCTGAATACTGCCGTGGTCCATGTATCTTGATCCGTTTCCAGTGCATATCAAACGAGTTGGGTCTACTTTAAGCTAGTTCCCTCGCAGCAAATGTCGCCACGCAAAGTTTTTTAGGAGGGAAGCGTTGCGTTACGCCATTCAAACGGCTGCAAGGAAGCCTATCGTAAGCTGCTTCAACTCTATTCGTTAGAGCTCAACTAAAAAAATTATTTTGTCGTAAAACGTCACAGGATGAGAAATCGTTAAATAATTTCCCAGAAATTAATTTTGTCCGAAAGAATAAAGTTTAAAGGTTTTAGAAAAATAATTTTAGTATTCTTTGTTCATTATAACTTTCAACTGCCACGTTACTTGTGGCAAGAGGGTTCTGTGATAGAGTGTTGCAAGGCAAGACCTTGGTCTTACTGGCATTGAGATGGAGTCCAACGCGCTTGCACGTTGGATAATAGCCTCTGTGCCTGATCAAGATCGTTTGATAACGACAAGTGTTATCTGCAAAGTCCAGGTCTGTGATGACTTTTCCTGGAATTCGGCGAGAGCGTCTTGGTGTGACTGTTAAACCAAGTTCCTCCTCTTTTCCATTGATAGCCTGCAGAAGAGTGTAGTCTAGGACTATCACAGAGAGAAACGGGGCAAGAGTGTCTCCCTGGAGTACTCCAGCACGGATAACAAATTCTTCTGTCTCACCATCTAGTGTCACTACTTTGGCACGGGTGTCTGAGTACATCTCATCAATGGCCCTTAGTAGATTGGGAGGGATGTCATACATCTTCAAGATCTTAATCATTTTTCCTCGGTGGATAGAGTCAAAAGCTTTTTTGAAGTCAATAATGGTTACAACAGCAAAGAGGTTGTTCTTTCGTGCTTCTTCGAGTATACGACGTATAACGAGGATATGGCTCACCGTGGTCCTTTTTTCCCTAAACCCATTCTGGTTGTCCCAAAGGTGAGGGTCGATCGGGTCTTGATACCTCGGTAGTTATCAGTCTTCGACAAGTTACCCGATTTCGGCACTGGGATCAAATCTGAGATAGACCAGTGATTTGGTTTGTTGCTGTTCATCATCGCTTTAAATAATGAATATTATAATAACCTTGTTTGCTCGGTCTGTCCTGGAAAATTAATGCCCTCGGTCTTTCGTACAGTCTTGCAAACAAAAATTGAGGGTATATAAACTTTTGACGAACCTTCAGTTTTAAAAAGCGCCTAACGAAGGTTGTGATTCCTAAATAAAGTTTGGCGCGATCCGCGTTATGCGTCCAAGTTGGCGCAGTTGGTAGCTCGTATTCTGCCACTTAACTACAAAGCATCTAGCTATATCCCCTGCTCTCTTAGGGAGGGTTCATTATTTATCGGGAGGACCGGGTCGTGTAATTTGAGCAAAACTTGCCTTATTTTTTTCCAAAGCCCGTCTTGAATTTCAAGCAATTTTTTAACACCCGTCAGTGTTAAGACCCTGTCTGAAATGATAATGAGGCATAACCCTGTTCTGTCACCATTTGATGTAAATATGACATTGTTTGAAGTATTCTCGGAGTATTGTATGCCTTGAAAAACTGCACAGAACCACTTTAAAATTGTTCTATACACCTGCATGTAGTTCCAAAATAGATGGTATGGATTATTAATGCTTCAAACTCTCTCGATTCATGTATATTTTATAACAAATCTTACTGATAACATTTGATCTTGTCCCGTTTTTGCTGCAAGCAATGATACTGATAGATGAATATTTACACATAATTTGTTTTTACACTTAATTTTCATTAATACTTCTTAAATAATTTTTCAAAGAACAAATGTTCAGATATCTTCTGTATCATCGGGCCCGTTTGTACACCGGGTTCAGAATCTGTGTTTTGGCCCTGTTACCAGAACGATGTCATTTTCGCATCATATTCTGTGCTAGAATCACATCAGATTCACTGCCCCTCTTTTCTGTCATGTACAATGCACGGAAAATACGATTCATAAGAAAATGTATGTGAAGTACAGTTTAATACATGTATAAATCAGCACAGAGTACCAACAGTAACTTGGGATATAGTTAATTTCAACACAACTAGGAAAGTAAACAGAACTCTGGAAATCTTTGCGACAATTTAATAGAAGCCCAAACAACTGAAAGTGTGTTTGTTAACAAATCGCAGTCAGAAATGTTCAATCAAATATAAACTTCCCCTTTTATATTTTTGAAACGAGGCCTTGCGAACTTTGATATTATTTTTCAAAGCCCGTTATCTTATTGCAAAATTTTTTCAAGACCCGCCATTTTTTAACAAAAAAATTACAAGACCCTGTCTGTTTTTACACGACCCGGTCATCCCGATAAATAATGAATCCTCCCTTAAGAACTATCTCGCGTTAAATTTCTGTTTTAAAATTCCAGCAGTAGTGAGCAATTGTGCACATGACCTACATCAAACTCGGAAGATTAATCACTAATTTAATCACAGACTGACTTTAATTGGTATCGGATTGATTGATCTTAAGAGTAATACAAACGGGAATTTAGTAAATAACTACAAAATGCACATTTCAAGTTGTTTGTTATAAACTTTAGTGACTAACTGGCAACAGGTCTCGGTAAAAAGTTAGTTCTAGAAAAGTGCAAAACTAGAAAGGTTTGTAATTGGTTGGACAAGAGTTTGAGTAGATATATGTTAGCTGTCGAAAAGCGCTGACAAAAGCGGTATGTGATTGGTTGAATAGACATAAACGAAGATTTGTGATTGGCTGGAGAAGAGTTTGGCTAGACCTTAGTGTAGAAAAATGGAGCCATAAACGAAGGTTTGTGATTGGCTGGAGAAGAGTTTGGATAGACCTTAGTGTAGCAAAATGGAGCCATAAACGAAGGTTTGTGATTGGCTGGAGAAGAGTTTGGATAGACCTTAGTGTAGAAAAATGGAGCCATAAACGAAGGTTTGTGATGGGCTGTACAAGAGGAAACCCTAGGTTTTTAAGTAGAATATGGAGATAAGAGTTTGAGTAAGTCATATCTATTTTGTGATTAATTTATAGCTGCCGCACTCCTGTGCATGAAAGTATAATTTAAATCCTGCTGAATTTGGTATTTAACTGTCACTTCTCCAATCTTTTTATGACTAGAGGTAAGACATCAATCAAGCACAGATGTGCCAATGATTATCAACCAGTAAAATTATAAAAATAAGAACAATTTTTACAAGCCAAAAAAAAAAAAAAAAAAAAAAAAAATCAAACTGTTTGTTATGCAACGTGTTTGAAGCTCTTTTAAAGAGAATAAAACTACTAACGCTCTAATAGGCATCCTGCATTCTGATTGGCTACTCTATTACAGGTCTAATTTGTGATAACCTACTAGTGGAGAAAAGATGGCGGATCGAAATAGTAATGAGCCCCGTTTTGGCTATAGTATCAGAGGGTTTCAAGTATAATTTAATTTTTGTATCCTTTTTAACCGATTAGTAGGTTTACACTGAAACAATCAGACCTCTCGTAATCATGGACTACGAGTATGACTATAGACCATTCAGCCTACGACCTCATGGGCTACTGAGTTCATTCGTCCTTAAGGTCTAATAGTTAAACATACAGCCTGTAGTTCAAACTCATAGAGTTTAAGGATCACATGATACTCGAGAAGGAATGGAAAACTTGCCGTCACATAGTTTCTGCAGAGTGAAATTTCTGATCCATTAACAGTATATTTATGTTCATTGCACAAAGTTTAACGGCAGGCTCCTCCAAATCTCAAGTACTTTCAGGGGACGCCTGTGTACCATTCATTGTCTTTCCTGATTGATGGACTGAAGAGCGATGCCTCCAGGTCCCAATAATCCCACCCTTACCCCAACCCTTCTTCTGACATTAATTTCACTTCAATTTAGTTTAAAATCTATACAGTCATCTCCCTTTCAGTTACATTCGCAGTATGAACCAATAAAATAGAGGATCTATGTACAGGATGCTTGTTGTACCAGTATCTTGAGAGATTATCAGCACATGAAGATAATAATCTCTCGTCTCTTGCTTGTATCAGCCAGAGGATTCCCAAATCGAAGAGACTTCATATGGCAAAGGAAATTCTGAGCAACAGAAGTATGTGAAAATACTAAATGGCTGGGAGATGCATAACATTTCATGATTCAGTGGCGGATGTTAGGAACTCTTCTGGACCCTTGTAATCTGCTAAGGCCTTTGCAGTTCGTCTGTCGTGGGGAAGTTCAGATTTCCTTCTGACAAACTTTTTATTTTCTGGCCTTTTCCCAGGTACAACCTGCAACATTATTAATAAAAATTGTTGAAGGAAACCTATCGTCATAAAGGAGGATAATAGGATATCAAATACTTTTGATCTTGTAACTTTTGGCAACTCTTGTAATAAAAGAAGACGATAATTTCCATTTCGATCAACAGAATTAGTGTTGAGATGACCATGATGAAGATGATGACTATGATGAAGATGATGACTATGATGAAGACAGTGATCATGATGAAGATAAGCGGGATGATGATGACGATGACGAACATACGAGATATTTCTGCTGCTAATGATGATGACGGTCTGATACCAGTAGTGGAAAAAAGCAGGTGAGCTGTCGCATAGTTGATGCAGCACGCCCTACAAAGGTACAGGTATCGAGGTACCGCACCTGAAGTTAAAGTTTTAAACTGAAACGTGTTTGCATCACACCAATTAAGATAGGAGGTATGGGCAGTTGGAAGATAAATGAAAGATATACGCAATGTTGGCCTCATTCAACATACAATAGAAAAAGGCTGTGCCAGTGCTAAGCTTAGCAAGATCCTTAGAGGAGTTCTAGAACGATAAGGTAGCTGAATTACGACAGAACTGGACTTTATACTAAAAGATAACTGTGATTTTCTCCACTTCATACTATTACTAGTATTACTACTGCTACAAGTAAAAACTTGCCTCCTCGAGCTGAGAATTTCAACTGGTAGGAGGGAAGACAATTAGCTATTTACTTAGCATGATAGATTTGAAGCACCAAAAACAAACTCAATCAATCAATCGATTGATCGATCTATGAATTCTGCTATAACGATCCGGTTTGATTGATCAAAAATCAATCAATCAATCAATCAATCAATCAATCAATCAATCAATCAATCAAACAAACAATCAGTGATTACCGTAATATTTGAACGGGGTTTACCTGTATTTTAATCTACCAATAATTGAGGGGTTTCATTAAGGGCCATACACCGGGCAAATTGACCAGCTATGATGTGGTCTTTGCCAGGCTGCTTTCAGCACCTCATCTCTGCAACTATAGTTTTCTTAAGTTTTTAAAGCTTTCCATAAACTTTGCCCGGGTTCCAAATCTAAATGCCCTCCTGCTCCAAACCTTAATGGAACCCCTGCAAACACTGTCTCAATCAAGTAAGCGATGAAGCTTTAAAAAAATGGCCCAGGTTTAAATTCTTAAAAAACATGTTATTGTTTCAAATGTATACAAGGCCGAATTACGTTTGGATTAACATTTTGTTTTTCTTGGAAATGCTGAACAGCATTTTATAGTTGAATACAATCAACTGTAGTTCGATTTTCTTTTCTTTCTCAAAGTTAGCTCTATTCTAAGAACTGACCTTTTGAGGAAGATCTTTGATGTCTACATCGGCTTCTTCAATCCCATCCATAGCCGATATTTCCGAAGTCCTTTCATCTGGCAAAGAGCTTCTACTCTTCTTTGCTTCTGTAGCCCCTGGTTGGCTTCCCTCAACTGACTGGGCAAAAACCACCTGAGTCTGATTAACAAGGTAGGAAAAACCGCTATTTGAGAACTAATACTGTGAATAATGAATCTTTGTTAACACATTCAGCCCTAGGCAGTTTATCAGGATCTCAATTCTCCTTTCATATCTCATACAAAATGACACATTTAGTATTGAGAATTTAGGATTTCATTGGGTACAATATTTTGTGCAAGATGAAAAATGAAATTCTCCCAAGCTGCTTATATTAAAGGTATGAGATTTAGTTGGGGGAATTTAGCATGTGTCACTTGACATGTTTAGGGCTTAAAGGGTTTGAGCCAACTGAGCCTCATTGTTCTTATAAAATTGTTCTAACAAAAAAAGCGTGTAGAGTTTATAGTGGGTTAACATGCGACTGTTTTGTGGGACAGAGATTTTGCAATTCGGATTTTCATATGAATGATTTAGAATCTTGCAGCCACATGCTCCATATTTTGTTTGAATAGGCCTATAGGGGCTTCTCCATATAAGGAATTTGCCTTATTTGAGGGTAATCATATAAAGAACAGTGTTACATAGTCGATCAAACATATCGATTGATTTTGATACATAGAATAGGTTTTGCAAATGAAGATGATACTAACCAATGTTGATGAACCAACCACAGATTGTGCTGTGAAAACCACTAAGGGCGAGTGCTGTTCTCTCCCCTTTATCTACAAGGGTAAAACTTACCATCACTGCACAAAGAAAAACCACAATAGGAACTGGTGTGCAACCACTCCAAATTATGACAAGGATAAAGAGTGGGGAAATTGTCAAGATACTAGATAAAAATGGACTCTTTGTATGACGTGTGGCCTTCATAAACTTATGAAATGGCTGGTATTATGGTCAAGTTCGCAAATTTCTATAAAAATAAGTAAATTTGCTTTAATTTAGTAGAGTCGACTGGTTAGGAAATTTGATGACTTTCTTTGTTAGATGTTTTTGTTCACATTTTCCCTATTGAAATATAACGTTACGTTGACAGTGCACAAATAACAAAAAGCTTTGAGATGTAAATGAGCAAACGGCCAAAAGACTAATGAAGAACAAAATCACACCTAGGACAAAAAATTTTAACCGTGGCAATGTATACAACATAAAACGATTAAAAAAACATTGTACTCTTTGTAGTTTGCTAAGTTTCCTAACCAGTCAACTCCAACAACTTTGATTTTGCCGAGGCTCATTGGTCTTAATATTTTGTCTGCTTTATCCTCAATTTGTTCTTAATTTGTCTTTATATATGTGAACGGCTTGAATTTTCATTTTTTGTTCGTTCGTGTATAGTATTGTTACAACATACACGTGCAACTGTTGAAACTAATTTTACAAGGAACTTTTAATATCACATAAATACGTGTATCATTTGGGACAAACGTAGGTGTAACGAAAAAAGGGAAAATAAACGGTGCTTCTGTGTTTTTACTGTGCGCATTGCGAATGTAAATTTCGACAAACTAAAAACATTTTACTTTTTTTTTAGCCTCAGCCTGAGCTTATTTTTAAATTGTTCTTAATTTTCAGCCAATCTGTGCCTTATTGTTCTTTGATTGACTTGCTATTGTTTTGTGGGATAGAGATTTTGCATTTCGGATTTTCATGTTAATGATTCTGAATCTTGCAGCCACATGCTCCATTTTTTTGTTTTAATAGGCCTATATTTAGGGCTTCTCCATACAGGGAATTATCCTTATTTGAAGATGATCATACAAAGAACATTGTTACAAATCGAGCAAATATATCAAATGATTCTTGTGGCTACTGCCTTCTGGGAAGTGAGGGTGTAAACTCACGTGATTGCGAAAACATTTCGCTACCAATCACCAGAGATATCATTCGAACGTCGTATAACTTCGTTTACCCGATGATGCCAATCGATCTGGAAAAATATCCGCTTGATTCTTTCTTCTCAACTGTTCACCACCATGGAAATGCAGAGGTTTTGAGGTACGAATTAACTTTGCATAAAATTTATTTTTTTGTGAGTTTGAAGCAAA
>JAOBAY020072621.1:0-11595 GCA_025331085.2 Zoanthus sociatus | reverse complement strand
GCAACGAACGTCCTTCCTCGATAAACTTATTTCTAACTGTCGCAGCACTTCCCTTTCTTTCAGAAACTTCTAGTTTTTAACTTGAATAAGTTTGCTTTTGCACTCTATCTCTCGCATATTCTCAGTATTGAAGCAAACAAAATGACGCGTGACATTTTCTAATTTGCATCTTAATGGCTAGCCCAAAACTCGAATCTTCCCAAAAGCGTAGCATCTCTACAATTTATCTTAACTATCTGAACTTTTGCCTGTTTGTCTTTCTTTTTTCAGCTACAATCTGTTTTCGCCTTACAGATACTTTAATGATAACCATGTTCCAACGAATTCTCTTGTCTATTCGATTCTTCCAATACTTTTTTGAATCCTCCATTATTTACGTCGTTCCACGATAACTAGCCAAATCACTGTGATCCACATGTTAAGCAAGGCCCACATCTTGGCAAACGAAACTTATCTTTTTAACTGTTATTACTATTCTATATTTGTTGTATTTAACAATTATTTGACCTCGAGGACGAATGGAATAAGCGCCAATAGCCCGTGAGGCCGTACGCCGAATGGGCTATTCAAACTCGTAGTCCATAAGGGCGAGAGGTCTAATTGTTTTAGTATAGATCTACTAATCGGTCAAAAAAGGACGTACAAATTAAATCATCCACTTGAATCCTCTAATACTATAGTAAAACAGGGCTAAATACCGTTTTGATCCGCCATCTTTTCTCTACTAGTAGGCTATGACAAATAGACCTCTAGTAGAGTAGCCAATCAGAATGCAGGATGCGTGTTAGACCGTTAGAAGGTTTATACTAAATATTGTTATGCTAAAGCTTTGCAAATCATCAAATAGAAATATATTTGCACCTAATTGTGTTTCACATGTTCTTCCGCCATAACCAGGATCACAAACACAAATGAAAGTATTTTTTCCTTCAATGCATGTACCATTGTTTTTACAGGGGTTGGGAAGACAGTAGTTGACCGTGATATCGATTGGTTGCATACGACCTAAAAGAAAAGTTATAACATAGCAGTAAACGTTTGGTAATCAAACCCTATATAATGGTAATAGGACTGAGTGGGGTCCAATTTCGTCTGTAATCATACGAGTGATTAATAAAGTCAGACGACCGTGAATCGGGAGTCCAATATGTTAATCCACGAGTACGGTGACAAATGGATTGGACGACACGAAGTCCTGTTACCAATTAATCATAATTTTTACAATTTCCACAAAAAATGCACTTTGAAAATAATCTTATAATTGCAACTTTTCATTATGGTAAGTACAATTTCCAAAAAATAAATCGGGAAAAAAGCTTTTGAAAATGGCTTTAAACAGCCTTTGAAGGGTAAGTTGTTAACTTGCTATAGCGACTGACAGTAAAATGATTACAGTAATCTCTGTTATGATTGGTGGAATTAGCTGGAAATACTAAAAATGACTGGCTCAAGAAACTGTCCGATTACAGGTGTCCAATTACAGCCAACTGTCCAATTAAAGGTGTCCGATTACAATTTTGTAGATTAATTAATGCAAAATACAGCAGCTTATGGACCAATCACATTTGAGGAAATTGTAACAATTGTAATTAATGTAAAAACTACTCTGCATACTATTTATGGATCTTCATGTTTGGTAGAAAATAAAATTATATTCACACAATCTAACAGCTGTTTTTTAACCATAGAAATAGTGACAAGCGGAAGGGTTTGCAAAACTATTTGAAACCTTCTCTCGACCTTGTATAATTGAGAATCATGATGAATACTGACGTTCTGAATTGCATCATGGGAACGATAGATTGAATATTGACGAACATCCAAAGACAGCCTGCTTCTGATTGCAGTGAAAATAAATAAAACAATTACTTTCCAAAATAAATTTAATGGATGTTTACATGTCAACCGACGAATTCATGCGCACACGCTAAAATGTTTTAAACAAATATTTTCGCGCGAACTGAGTCTGATTCTGTGTTTAACTTCGGTTTCGTCTCATTGATAAAAAGCATTTCGCGGATTAAACTGTCAAGCTTTCCCTGATATTTCTTTGAAACAGAGAACGGTTTCAAACGTTCGGGTTTGAAATTCAGTGGCAACCTTTGGCATGTGCACCAGTGGCGAAATGTTTTGTAATATACTTAATCAGTGTTTACCGTTTGAATATCCTTGGTGTGTGAAAAAAAAAAACTCACCGGCGATAACTGACGTGAGTCATTTTCCCCTTAGCATTAGTGTTCACACCATCGATCTAAACTAAATATTTTTTTCATTAAATCCGACAAAACAATAGCTTTCCTTAAATTTTTATTTGAGGTAAACAACGCGAGCAGCCAAAAACAAAGGCTATACGATATCTCACACGGATAAGGCAAACACGGTCATACATGATCTTTGGCGTTCTTGATGAGGCTGCTTTAAATGCGTGGGAAATTTTTCAATTTTGAAAAGATGAAACACAAACAAAACACGTGTTTTTTATTCTTTGATTAGGCGCTCGATGTATCATGAGCAGGTGACATAGTTATCGCTCTTCTCAGATTTGATTTTACGCGAGCGATCACCGATGGCGAGCGAGAGCGATCACTCGCCTTAAACGGCAAGCACTGCTTAAAATATTAACTCAGAAGTGTTCAGGTTGTTTTGCTGCCTGTAAAAGCTGTGTTGGGTTTTATAGTAGGTATTTAATTACATACACAATAAAGTACTAGGTTTGGTTACTGGGAATGGAAATAAAATTGCCATAATCAAAAATAGGAATAGGAATTTAGCACTGCCAAGTGGGATTTCAAAACGAAAACGGGCAAAAAAATGTGATCGGTACCTCCCCCCTATCAAGACATTGAGACCAAGCTTAGTCTGTATAAGTTGAAATTTTTGCTTGGCCAAACATTTGTCTTACTCTAACTATCTAATTTTTTTCATGTCAACAGATTATTTCAAAGGTTTGAAATAACCCTGAAATCATCCGTCTTCTTCTGAGAATCATCGAACGCTATCTCTCTTACTTCTCTACTTCCTGGTTCCACTACAGGAACGCGATAACAATCCATAAGTTTACCTTGAATGGGAATAGGTTTAGCACAGATAATACCATCTCCTTCGTACGGAGGCTTGCACTTGCAAATTCCTTTGTCACAGAACGCGTGCACGCTGCACTTATCACACTTGGAAACTACAAAAAAATAAAACATGTGAAAACTAAAAACTTTACATAAATGGGCTGTAGATTCTTATAGTTTCGGATTTTATCCAAAATAATCGCATTTAAAATTGTTAGCGGACTGAATTAAACATTTCCTGAAGTAGTTGTCGATCGAGGAAAACTTTATACTTAGTAAGCACTATAAAAAAAAGTTTGTTCACGTTTAGAACAACTTATGAGATAGGGTACCTTTACTTTGTGCACAAAATATAAAATGAGTCAAATGAAAGACACAATTTGCCGCAATCTTGTTTTAACTAGTCAGATAACCTTTTCAATTTTGTGTCCGAGCAGGTGAAAATCCTCGAATGCGTCACGTGATTTTAACTGATCAGCTCTTGAATTCTCCCAAACGTTCACCCGGGGTTTTCCAACTTAAGAAAGAGAAAGACGATATATGAAGTGCGCATGTACAGTTTTATATGTTTCATGAAACTGTAAATTCTCACAACTTGGAGACAGCAATCATATCGCTTACGTCACTTTTGTGCTTCATAGTGCAATGAAAACACACTTATCTTGTTGTCCAATCAAAACGCACCTACTACCCCAACTATTTTATATATTACGAATATTGATTATTACTTTAAGTTTGATAATTAAAAGAAACTGCATTGAAATAAGTCAAAAACTGGTAAAACGGCGATTGAAGTGTTTGCAATATTTCATCATTTCCTGAGTAGAGATCAAAGTTGCGATTACAGATTTTGCTCTCAGTTGCTTTGACAAAGGGTTAATACTTCAAATGTTAGCTTCGAACTCTACTCTCTATCTAATGTCACTGAGTTTGATGTTCGCATCTTCGCCTGGTTAGCCTAGTTGATAAGGTTCCCGTCTATCGTGCAGGAGGCTCGCGCGATTCGATTCCCAGCCGGACCAACATTCAAACATTCAGGGTCTTAAATTAATTAACGAGAAGGTACTGCCTTTGCTCTAACATCTGTAAATGGTTAGACTCTCACGTCTTTTCTGATAAAAACGTTAAAGCATAGGCCCTCGCAGAGGTTGTATCTATCATGTTAAAAGTCTCCGTCCAACTTTAGTGGACTAACTTACTTATTTACTTACTTACCTACTTACTTACTTACTTACTTTCATCAGTAACTTACTAACTTACTTATACTTAAGAACTTACTAACTTATTTACTTACTAAATTACTAACTTACTAAATTACTAAATCAGGAATTACTTACTTACTAACTTACAAACGTACTTATTAAAATACCAACTACTTAACTACTGAATTAAAACTTACTAACTTACTAAGTTACTTACTTACTAAGTAACGTACTAAGGTACTAACTAACTTACTAACTTACTTACTTAGTAACTTACTAACTTATTAACTTACTTACTAACTAACTTACTAACTTACTTACTTACTTATTAACTTACTTACTTACTAACTTACTAACTTACTTACTAACTAATTTACTAACTTACTTACTAACTTACTTAATTACTTGCTTACTAACTTACTTACTATCTTACTTACTTACTAACTTACTTACTTACTGACAAAAACAGGTGAATAGAAGCACGAAGCTCACTAAGTCTTACTTGCACACGTGGGACCTTCATATTCAGGAGGACACACACAATCAACTTGTTGGTTGCTAAAGCGGCACGTTCCGCCATGAATGCAAGGATTTCTATCCTTTCCATTCAGCGGTAAGCAAATATTGTCCACTGAGAATACAAAAAATAATAAATACTTATCAGTTCTTACACTTAAGTTAATCATAACTGTTAGTAAAATTAGTAAGGTTGACTCTAATAACTTTTATTTGAGAAATTTACTTAACGGTTCTACGATTGAAAGTAACTCATCACTGACGAATTAACAATTGAAATAAACTGCTTTGCCTTTTAATGTACGTTAATTTTCGTAGCTATTGAAGTCAAAATAAATGGATTCTGTTTCTCAAGAGAATCTATTTATATTTAACAATTTGATCTCGAGGACGAATGAACTACGAGTCAATGGCCCACTCGCTAGTTTGCTGCGCAAACTTCATCGTTTTATGATACTTCACGACTTGTGGATAAAAAATGTTTGCAAGCACTTTCCATGAAGTATTTTCTCTACAATAGCATATTATATATATTACATAGATACGAGTGTTTTGCTGTAAAATATGCCAATCGTAGATTTCATATGAAACTACATGTGGGGTACGAGTGACATATTTTCCATATCCTCACTAGCGAAGATATCGCTGATGTCAATCCTTTGTTTTTCCAGTCTTTTCCGTCTAGTTTTTTCCTATTTTCGAAACACTCATATCTATGTAATAAAAAGAAAATTACACGTTGCCTTGAACATATGAAGTTTATCTTGTGGAAAAAAATTTCAGGAGTGAGCGTAGAGCCAAGGTGTAACATCCTCTATATATTTAACCACTATGTAAAAAATTGTTGTATACATTAATGAGACTGACTTATATTATCTCTAACCGTTTAACCAATAAATAGACATGCATTATACTATGTGCAACTGGCTAACGTAAAAAGTAATACATCAGTAAGACAACAACTCAGTTATCATTTGCAAATTAACAATGTATTTTAGATTAGAAAGCTTAAGAACGTTTATGAGGTCTTTAGAATCCGATATTTGATGAACTTTTTAAAACGGAAAAGAATTTAGCATTCGCTAATAAAAGTTGTTTGCTAATGAACAAGATTGGAAAGCACATCGCTTTTACAGGTTCCAGAAAATGGCTCATAAAATCTCTATCCTTCTGAAAAGTGTAGCTTTAATATCAAATTACAATATTTCTCAGTATCACTCACCTTCACAAGTTTCACCTGTGTATGGCGATGAACAAACACAGTGAGGCTGTCCATTAACCACGGTGCATTGGCCGCCATTGTGACAAACGAAACTCTTGCAGACATCGACCTCTATAATAAGAAATACTTTGTTTAACGTCAATTAATAAGGAAGAAGTTGCCCATTCTTCCAAGGAACACGGCAATGATCTTAGTGCATGTGAAAGTCAGATTTGTAAAGAGAGGAATACCAAAATACCTGGAGTAAACCTCTCTGATGCAGGATGAGATCGACAAATCTCATCCTAGGTTGGGAGCTCAGGACTACATATATCGGGTGGTAGAGTTAGAAGGCCTGACCAATAACAATCACACCAATCTGACTCCCTGAGATTTGGTTATAAGACTATGGAGTTACGTAGTTAATGGCTGTTTCTCTAAACCTTCTGAGTCTTGAACGGGAGTGGAATCCAAGTAATACAACATTTTCTTCTACTAAAAAAATTATTTTCAAAATATGATATAAAAACTGAAATTCAAATCCTATGTGCTTTTCCAAAAGGACAGCTGAAAAGTGGACTTATGCAAATCTTCAAGAAAGACGTTTGTAATTCAAGTGAGGCCTTTTAGTATGCTACGATAATTTAGTTTTCCAAGCTTTCGCAGATTTACGGCATCATATCAGGAAATGAGGATGGAGGTTTCTTCAAAAGGACACATTTCAATAGCTAGCCATGCAGATGAAATAGGATACCTCAAGGCTTTATGGATACAGCTGTCATAGGTTAGTTAACAAATAAAGAAGCTAAAGCCGTGTATTAGACTGTGATAAAACACGACGCACATTTCAAAACTTGAAGAAAATGTTATATTGTTTAACCGCCGTCCGGTAAGCCTAGTTGGAAGGTGCCAGTCTATCGTGTGTGAAGCTCGGGTTCGATTCCCGGTTGGACAAGCACTTATATGCTTTATACTCTGATAAAAAATGGGTTTTGACCGATTAATACGAGCATAGGGTCCTATCTATTTTATGATAAATATTAAAAACATGCTTTCTTTGAATAATAACAACAATAGAAGTTCTTGTACACACCATCTTCTAACAAGAGAACATCAAGAGTACAAAGTTACTAACTGTTGCATGACTTTCCCTCGTATCCTTCAGGACACTCGCAGTACCACGTGCCTCCCGCCTCGTGGCACATGCCTCCATTCTCACACGGATTCGGATGGCAGTGCTGAGGACGCGCTACAATAATAGGAAAAAAAATAACAGAAAAACAAACTGCTTGAGACCGCAAGCTTAAAGCCTGTTGCTAGTAGTTATCAGGTAAAACTGACCACAAAGTCCCGGATTTTGAGTCAGTGTTGTTACTGGCAAGATGCTGTTCTTCTTAGCCTGAGTAGCTCGTTAAAAATTGAACGCCATATTGGGAGAAAGTATTTTGTTCTTCTTCCCAATCTCCTATCTTGCACGTGTCCAATATGGCGCCGAATTTTAGAATTTTTTGTTCTAACAACAAAAGTGCCAGCTATGCATACAAGTCTTTTCTATGAAATCTGAATTTGAGTAGACTAGTGCAGCTTCCTGGATAAAGAGGATTTAAAAATCCCTAGGGAACATTTAAAAGAGGACCGCATAAGTTCTAGGACAATATTCAAAAAAACATTTTGACGCTAATCACTTTGGTTTTTTTTCATTTTCAACGAGTCTCGCCCTGGAACTTAGTTTGAATACAAATGACGACATGATTTAAAATAATTTTTGCAAATATGGAGTTTACTCCTAAAAAAACATCCTTGCAAATTTCAAACTACTGTTACCATGGAACTGGAAGTCAGGGACCTTTACAGTATGTCGTCCTCGGGCGCAATTTTGTTTTCCTTGAAAAAAGTTACAGTTGTCATAGGAACTATCACTCTCTACTCTGATAAAGCACAGTATATGACCAATGAGAGAAAGTATTATATAAAAGTTATATTATAACTATACATAAAGCTATGTTAAACGTTTATTGCTATTGCTATTAGGTTCATTTTTGAGAAACATTCCACCCCTCCTCCCTTTTTCACGAAATTGATCTTCCACACAAAACGCTAACTGTGTCAAATTAGGTTCTCTTCTTTAAAAACTTTTCCACCTTTTTGGTCTAAGCTACTAAGGCATTTAAGAAATGACAGTGTTGTGGTCCCGATGTTGTATGCCCAGTATGTTCAATAGGGGGACATTCTTAAATTCTAATTATATGTGCCTTGTTGCAGCAAATGATGTAAGATCTTCAACTGCCGAACTGAAAAGGCGCTGTTTTAAATATAAGCATTACGTCCAGATTGGTAGTACACGTTTTTACTTTAAGCTAACTTTATCCTTTAGGACTCTAGTGGTCCATAGAGCGGCGCTTATCTCTAGGTTTTGTGGTTTTAAGCGAATAACATAGCCTTTAACTCCCCCTGGATGGGACACTTATCCATCGCAGGTTATCTCCCAGCAGACGCTGGTACTCATTTTTGACCTCGTGAGGATGGAAAACTGAGGCAGCTTTGGCGGAAAAGAATGTCACTCAAGGTCACATATTCTACTTTAAATGTACATAAATACTGACAACAAACTCAAGCATTACTATCAGTAGCAATAGACAGACAAAACGGTTTTAACACATTCTCATGTCTATAACTTTTATTCCAAATTTTATCTTCTAGAACTATAAGTGCGAAAGTTAGAAGAGATTTAAGAAAGATGAGATATTGATAAACTCAAAGCTCTAACCAAACAAAACTGAAATGAGTTTCATGTTTAGCTCAAGCTCTTGAACTACTTTCCCATTAGCTTTAAGAATCGTTTTGAAAAATCCCATGAAAATAAATTGAGAAATGCAAACTATAAAAGCCTAAAATTATCAAACCTTTCTCGCATTTGTGGCCATCTCCTTCGTAGCCAGGCCTACACATGCATTTGTCTGTGTGACACACAGCGAAGTGGTGGCATCCATCACAACCGTGAACGACAATCTCTGCTTGATCAAAGTATATGAAAGTAATCAACGAAAACACATCTAGGAAACTCTAGTGTTTGTTACCGCATTCCTATGTCTATTAGAGATATAATGTTAATTAAGGATGAAAACTTCAGAAGTGATAGCCATCGTACAGAGGCGAACGTGAAATAGCATATTCAAACACTTAGATCGACCTGCACCTAACAGAGTCCACTTTCAGTATCACATATGTTATGAGTAAGAACCTCGTTTCTCCTAAATTTAGGTAATCCGCATTCCGGAATCCAGAAAAAATTGGATTTTGGATTCCGGAATTTAGTCTTTGGAATCCGGAATCCAGCTCTAAAAATACAGACTCCAGATCTAGAAATCCGGAATCCAGCTCCAGAAAAACTGTTAAAAATCCAGGATCCTGGCTCTGACTGCAATCCAGGGTTTTAGGATTTCAGAATCCAGTAACAGAGATCCAGAACTCATACTAGCGAGAACCTCGGAATCGAAGACTAACACGGATTACCATTAAAGTTCCTATATCGCTTATTTTTTTATCATTTAGATGAAAAGAAGAACCCTTCAGTAATATTATTAAATTTCAAAAATTATACATTTTTTCGCGGTTCTTGTTACTTTTTTGGAGTTTCGAAACATGCAAAACATACAGTTTTGGAACAGCTGTCATTTTTGACCGAGCATTATTCCATTATGAAGTCCTGGTAAAATGACGTAGGAGAAGGTACTTGTGCAGCTTCCGGTTCAATACTAACACTGTCAGCACAATTTTTTTTTCGTTTACGGTTTAAAGCACCGCGAGAAACAGAGAAATTCAGTTTTAAGTAATTTAATTGTCACATTTTTCCTTGTGAAACACTAATGACAACGAATTACGTTTGACTACTGCTACGTCACAGGTAACAGTCCCCTACGCTCGGTCAAAATTTGAATTCCTTACTTCTTTTGATTAGGTTCGGAATTTTTCTTTGGTTATTCGAATTCTCAGTTCATAGACGACAATGGTTTTCATTTTAAGATTAAAATAAAAAAAGCGATATAGGAACTTTAAGTAAATTCTATCATAGCTGTTCACAGTCAAACATTTATTTGGGTTAACAGTGTTGATAAAGAAAAAAAAATCAGTACTTAATATATAAATAAATCATAACTGCACCAGCCCTAACGGACGCAATATAAAAATGAGGACGTCATCATTGTGAAATTTCGAAAATAATTTAATTATTTAAAATTTTCATTTCTTTAAATAATGTTTTGGTAATTTATGTGTTTTTGCTGCTTTATTAACTTTAATGGTTAATGTTTGCATAAATTTGAAAACATTTTTTAAATACTTTTTACAAAATTTTGTGCCGGTTTTTCCGGAAATTCTTTTCACCTTCAAAAGCTGTAAAAGAAAAAATTCTTTTTAAGATACAAACACGAAACTTGGTCAAAACACTTGTTTACTCATATTGAACAGCTATTGAAAATTTCGTGGACAACGCTAAAACACTTTATAAGAAATTCGGAGAAAAACGAGGGGGGGAATGGGGGCAACTGTATCTTCCTCCCTTCCTTGGACGTTCGAGGGTTAAAAAGGCTCTGGACTGGGCGATATCCTGTTACGGTAATTTTCTGTCAAAGTTGCTCTATACTGAGAAATAATATCATAGTGACTTGATAGGTATTTCTTGCACGTTTTACTCTACTAAAGTTTACGAGCCTATTGGCCCATGAATCCGGTGCTTATTTCTGGTTGCTGTAGTGTTAAGTGGATGAGAGTCTTTGACTCCCCCTGGACGGGACACTAATCTATTGCAGGCTAGCTCCCAACAAACGCTGGTACTCATTTACCTACCCTGGAAGGATGGAAAGCTAAGTTGGCTTGGAAAAGAAAGTCACACAAATATTTGAATCTTGGCAAACTGCCGAGTCGAACTGGGAACCTTGTGGTTGGAAAGCAGAGATCTTACCAACTGCACCAACCACTTCCGCCCTGTACAAAACCTATCAATATTTGAAAATTATTGTGCTGGCTATCATTAGTAATGCACATAGTGTTATCAGTAATCAACTCATTTGCTCAGACAATATATTGGACGTGTCGGCTTGAGTCAGGTGTGACTGATGTGTCAAGTTACTTTGATTTTGTAGATATTTTGCATTTTATGTTCATTTTGTTAAAGTACTTGCGTGTTCCCTCTTTGTTTACAGATACGCAGTTCAACTTCTTACTCCTTCAAGCATCCTTGCACGTATCAATGGTAAGTCATTGGGCGCCGCAATGCTGTTTATTTCTGGTGATAAATTTCTGTTTACTAAGAAATCTCTTATTACGCGATTAACGGTCTAAATGTCATGTTACACGAGGCATTTCTTCAGTCACGTGAAATACATCGCCATTGCGAAACAAATTGCAGAGAAAACATCGTGTGTAACTTGCAACTGGCTTTGCAATGACAACTTGTAATGCAACATGAAGGAAAGGCGAACTAGTATTTGTAACATTCTTCCAAAGCCAATAGCTCTTATTACAGTTGAGCACGCCAATCCGACAAACCAGCGGTATTTCAATGAGTTTAGCATCAAAACGAGTCTATCGGGTCAGTCTGACACGAAACTTGACC
>JAOBAY020072610.1:0-11595 GCA_025331085.2 Zoanthus sociatus | reverse complement strand
TATATTTCTTACTCAGGCTTCCAAATATTCTTAAGATTGACATGTTATACTGTATTTAAAGTATTTGTTTGACACTAAATTAATTTTTGAATTAATTTAAGCTTTAAATAGTTTTCCCCAAAGAACAAGTTATGTAAAAATTGGAATTATAAATAGTACCTCGACAACAATTATCCCTAAATAAGTGAATTTAAAACACAAATTCAAACAAGTTCTAAACAAACATGCAGAGTAAAGCATTACTGAACAAAACTTAATGCCAAGGAAAAACCAAAACCATATTATTTCAACTTACCTGGATTTGACTCAAACCCTTCTTGTCTTTTAAAGGAAGGGGTGTCCTTAAAAATGTCGATAATTTTTGCTGTAGCTGCTGGTAGTGCTTTGGGGGTGGCCCTCCTCCGGTTTGTGTCGTTTCTCACCCATATCCAGAAAATTCCTTCTTTGCCTTGCTTGCCAAATTTTTCCTTTTGTCTTTTATTTCTTGCTCTGTGTGGCTCTCGACACCCAATGTATTCACTACAGTTGCTATTTCGGACCAAATTTTGTTTTTTCTTTTCTTTGTTACCGAATCCGTAAATTTCGACTGAATAACAGCAATGTTATTCCTCGACCAGGTCAGTCAAAACAGCAACTTCTGACTGTGAAGAATTCGCTTTTCTTGTTTTCTTTAAAGGTTTGCAACACGGCTCAGCCATTATTTTAACTATAACACTTGCTGTTTGTTTTCATTTACCCTTTAAAACGGGGCGCGCACCCCTTAAAATTTTGCGCCAAAATAAATAGCAATTAGCCATATATTTCTACTGACGAGGAGAGAAAAAATTTCAAATTATGAAGAAAAATTTAAACAGTGCACATTTAACCACATTATTTTAATAATCTTCATAAATGAAAAACACATGCATAACAAACTGTTAAATTAACAGAAGCTGTCCAGGCGCCAGTAAGATGATTAAAGTTTAGTAAAAAACGTGTACAGGAAATCCCTTTTCAGAGATCCTTGATTTAAAAATTTCCCGTGGTCAAAACCTGAAGCTGAATCTGCTCTCAATATAGTATTAGATACACACAGTAGGTTTTCTGTAAACTCTTGTACATGCGATAACATTCTTCAGAATACTCATTGCCATGCAATTTCGAGCGTCGAACTCAAAACTGTATGCAAGGAAAAGAACTATCTTCGAGATTTTGCAGTTGTTGCCCTCTTGAATCCTAAAACTTTCTTTTAAAATGGTAAAAACTGTTAGTTGTTAGTTAAACTTAAATCCGGTTTTAATAACAAGTGCAAAACTGGCTGTTTACAATTTATGATGAAAAACTACAAAAAACTTCAAAACCAAAACCACGTCAGCATGTTGGCGTGACATGTTCCAAATATGGAAGTCTGCCAATATAGCAAGTCCTTACACCGAAGTCCTCAAAGCTGCATCGCTATGTTAAAAAGGTTAGAAAGCTTTATAATACACATGTTATGAATGTAATCATAAACACGAGTTTATGATTACATGACTAGTTTATGCAAGAGGGAATAAATATAACAAAAATAGTGAAAACTTGTATGGGTTTGTATATGTGTAGGAAATAAACAAGAAATACATGTAACTCAAGTTAATTTTTTTTATGCTTAAATTCTTTCCTGTGCCAAATCGTAAAATAGTTCTTTCCAGAAATACAGTGCAGGAAAGTCTGGCATTGGGGAGCACTACAATAAAGTGGGACTTTGACTTGAATTTTTTCCTCAGAATAACACACACAGCGGTTTTTTTCTGTCTTTCTGATCAACAACAAAGACGTTTTCGTATTCAAAATCCATGTCATCTGCTTAAACAGTGCTGGTTTCCAGAAATATCTTGCTTGTCATGCCATTTAGTTAAAACTAGAGGGCCTGACTATGTAGAAACTATCTCTCCTTGTTTGAGGTTTGGTTGTACATATGGTGGTAATTTCTTCTATTTGCAGCAAACTGTGTACATGTTCATTTAAAAAAATGTAGTCGAAAAAAAAATTGTCCAAAAGTATATACCTGTTTTTCTTTAGGAAAGGAGTCACCATTTTTATCACAATGTCATATCCAAGGCCATGAATACAATGTTCATTTGTCTCTTGTCCGAGGTCAACAGAAAATTTTGTTAAATAACTATAGCCCGAATCTGCCACCATCCAAAGTTTGATGTCATGCTTTGTTGGTTTAGCTGGCATATAGTGGCAGAATGATAGTCTTCTTTAAATGCTATTTTTCCCTTGTCAATCGAAAGGTTTTTTGATGGCTTGAAAACATTTTGAATTTTCTCCAAAATGTTACGGAGAATTGGACGCACTTTGAAATATTGGTTGTGATTATTCTCAGCTTGTGGTTATTCTTGTCATTAAAATGAATGTGTTGACTGATTTCTTCAAACCTGCTTTTAATCATAACATTTTGTATGTCGATATTTTCAATAAAAGAATAGGATTACCAATACAGCGAATTGTTTGGGAAGCTGTTTATACCCATTATGGTGCACATAGAAAAATAAACATTAAATTCTTGAGCAGTGATATCTTTCCAGTTGTCAAGCATTGTTTGCTCGTTTGCTAATTTCTCATTCACATATCAGTTGTTTTCTTGAACCACTAAATTGATAATAGTAGGGTAAAAAATCAGGTTAAAAAAGAATTTTTTTCGTTTACTTCATTGGGAACAGTGACTTTGATTCCTGAAGTGATTGTGAAGCTGATCACAAGATCGTCAAAATATTGCGATTTTAAAGTCGCTCGAGCTTTCTTGGTCTGATTCATTTTCATTCTGACTCACCAATCCTTCAAAATCTTCTTCAGATCCTACAGAACTCTCACCATTTGATTCATTGCTATTTTCTTCATCAGAAGATGTGAAAAGTTCATGATATTTTTTGTAGCTTATAGAATGCAGTGCAGTAGCCATATTTCATGTAATGCGGAGCATCCGCCCTATACTACAAAGGAGATGCACTTATGCACAGTTGGAAAGATCTTATTGGCCAATACTTACTTTAAACAATGGAAACAAAAGGATGGGCAAATATTGCTTGATGGGAATACAGAGTCCCAAAAATAATCTCGGTCTGTTTTGGCCTTTTTTGGTCGCTTTAGGAATAATGTGTTTTGCTGTGTTAACTGGCTCTAGTGGTGAAAGGGTTAATTTGAACAATTACTAAAAGGAGTATTAAATTAAAACAAGAATGAAAATAAAATGTTTTTCAAAGTAAAAAAATATATACTGAATTCGATTTAAATTAAAATGAAAATTTATATGAAAATAGAATACTTTTCAAATCAAAAAACAGATTTGAAAATGTTATCGGTCAAATGTTATCAGAATTAATTTAACAAAAGAAAGTAAAATGAAAAAAGCCTGATGTTAAAAAAAATGCTTTTTCAAAGAAAGTAAAGTATTTTTTACCAAGCACTATCACAGTATCCCAAATGAACAACTGTTCAATCATTTCCAGCTTGCAAGAACATTTGTCATGAAGATATAATACAAAACAGTGCTTCAAATCACTTTTTTTAAACCTTCACATAAACATGGTAATCAAAATTATACTTTCCACTAAACTCTACTCTAGTCTATGCTACTGAAATACTGTGCACTCGCATTTAAATGTCTGTAGAGTGACGTCATAACAAAACAAGTGCTATTGTACATGTATGAGTTGTCACACTCCCCAAATTGACTCATATTTTCAATGATCAATTTCTCAAACAAATTTAAGTACTTTCATAATACTTTCAGTGTTCTCAAACGATAACGAAAATGTCAAATATTTACAAATGGATACTGTAACTCAAAAAATGTGTCACTAAAACAATGAAGTTGTATATTGACAGGTTGGCTATTCAAAAATACGAATACGTCTTAGTGATTTTAGTATTGATAATAAATTGTTCCATTGTTTCAAGTGTTTTCTTTGTAACTTGTCATCCCTGTCGCAGACTGCTCTGATTTTAAAAAACGCCTCCCAGAATTGAGTCTTGACACTGAATAGTTGATTTCACATCTTTAATTTTGACATAAGTAGGTAGATGTCACAACCGAATGCTGAATGTTACCATTTTTACTCTATTTATGCTAGTTTTACTATTACATTTGTTTTTCAAAATAGTATCGTGACATAATACGATTAAAATAGTGTTATGCTGACACATGCTGATTACATATATACTGTAGGTGTGATTGATTACTTTATCCTATTTGCGTCACAATAATTCTATATCATTCTAGAAGTTTCCCTAGTGGAAGTTCGGTTGCTATGATCACACCAACCATTACTCAAAATTAAATACTCATCAGTCCCAGTTCCTGACACACTCCCCCCATGTGACTCTGTACTGTAGGTGTCACATGTTATCAAAAGGAACTGTTTGTCTGTTAATCGTCCTCCAGTATAACTTCGTTAATTGCCTTTGCTTTTTTCACAGCTTTTCTCTTTGGCCTGAATTCTGGTGCTGTTGGGTTCAAATCGACAGCAGGTGTTTTTTTTGTCACAGTGTAGCTCCAATGGGTAGATATGTTGCATTGGGCGTTCCAAAATTCCTTTCCCAGTTTGCAGTTTTACCCCACGAGTCACTCCATCTTTCCATTTGCAGTGAGGCAACTTTGCCCAGTCTCCACTGATTTCTGTTTTTTTCGTCACCCTTGATTACAAGGATATCACCTTCTTCCGGGCATTCTGCGATCCCTCTTGCTTTATGTCTCTCTCTCAGACTTGCAAGATACTTGTGGGTCCATCGAGTCCAGACTGCATCTTTAGTTGAGCACATAAAGCAGAAGTGCTTTTCCAGGTCCTTGTCTTCTTCGTGATGTGGTTCTAACTCTGGCACTCCTTGAGGCTGCTGGAAAAGCAAGGAACATGGTGTGAGGATTGGCAGCTGTATGTCATCCTCCAGATAACCCAGCGGGTGGTTGTTCATGCAGATCTCAACATCGAGTACAACCTCTGTGAGTTCTTGAAATGTGAGAAGTCACTGATCTGTTCTGGGGTTTCATCATCTCCAACCTTCTCTGCATCAGCGTCTATCTTGTACTGCCCCATGGTGCTGGAGATAGCTTGTATAGCCTTTAAGCGCCTTTGTATGGCATCTTCTTTAGCACTGGCGAATACTGAATCTCTCTTTTTAGCTGCAAATTCCAGCTGCTTAATCTTGATATCCAAGAGTGTTTGTGCCTTCTTGTCATCACCCATTTTTTAGCTTGTATTTTGAATTTGTCCTGTGGGAGGTGCCAAATGTTGCAGAGTGCTCTGATTTTAAAAATGCCTCCCAGAATTGATTCTCGACACTGAATAGTTGATTTAACCTCTTTAATGTTGATCTGAGTAGATCTCAAAACTGAATGCTAAATATTACAATTTTTTCTCTATTTATGCTAGTTTTACTATTACATTTGTTCCTGAAAATAGTATCGTGACATAATACGATTAAAATAGCATTATGCTGACTCATGCTGATTACATAGGTGTGATTGATAACTTGATCGTATTTGCATCACGTACAGTAATTCTATATCATTCTAGAAGTTTCCCTAGTGGAAATAAGATAACAAAGTTTGGTTTCTATGATTAAACTAATCATTACTCAGCAAAATTGAATACTCATCAGTCCCAGTTCCCAACATCCCATCCTATCTTGTCAATGCAAAATGACCGAAATAAACATTTAAACGTTTTAGTTAAACCATTCCGTAGACTAATCGGGTTGAATATCTTTTCTGTACAATAAAATACAATACAATACAATAATCTTTCTTTACTGAGGATAACATTAATTACTGTATAACAGTTTTCTAACTAATGGCCCTATCAATACTGATCTCTTACTCACAGGAAGTGACTTAGCGTATTCAATTAACTCCCAGGAGTTAAATTAAAACTCATAAGTTTTGGTGTTCCAAAGTCCTCCCAAAACCTTAACAAAATCGTTTGCGGATGTGTTAACAGGCCCTGCAGTGGCCATTACAAATGACTCGTCTTCTTCTGAAACAACTTTTCAAAGATTTGACGTTTAGGCTCTTCAGCTTTAGAAATAGGAAACAGTTCATTTGAATTCAATTACCATTTATGCAATTAAATAGAAATATGAAAGAGTCTGTCGTAGGGCTCTTGAATTGGGTCGTCTTTTTAACTTGGTCAGTTACATTAGATCTTCCATTTCCCAGACTTCAGAGTTTGTTTCCTTGAAATAAGTACTAGGTCTTTACTAGGGACTTTCAACATAATGATTGGAATTAGTAAACTCCCATACTCACTTGAAGAAACACTGAGAGAGGCCAATCCTACTGTGTGCACATTTATTTCCTCGAAAACTGTTTGGAGTGGACTTGCTTTGTCGTTCATGCAAGCTGGAATCTTCAACACTTCGTCCATCTGGACGCTCATGATAATTTGTTTCATTCCTTAGCATTCCTTTAACATTGTAATTACCTCATGGTAATTTGCACTTGTTAATAGTAGTCCTTGAATCACTTCAGCTGCGAACCTCTCCAATAGTCTCTTTAAGTAGTGGAACTTGTCAATATTGCTTACGTTGACATCTGTATGCACTGCTGAGTTGAATGAGGCCCAGAATGCCAACCATTTTGACATCCTCTTGAATTTTCGATAACCCAATCTTTTGTAATTTAGGCTTTGTAGCTGCCATATTACCTTGTTGGCCCTTGCTTCTACTGGGGATTGTGTTTGCTTTCGTATCAATGTAATTTCCTCCTCCCTTTGCAAGTTTTCGTCTACAATTTTCGATTTTCATCCTGCACTCTAAAAATTTAACAAAAAAGTTCTTGGATTCCTCAATCTCCTTGGAGACAGATTTAAGCTCGCACAATTCCAAAATGTTTTTGTCTAGTCCTTGCAAAAATTTCCATTTTCCTTTGACTTGTTGGTCGATAACTTGTATAGATAAATTGAATGATAATAAATGTCTTAAGAATCTTATTCTTTTTGGTGAAATGCCATCAGTTTACTTAACAATTGTAAAAAAGCAAATTTTATCCATTGCAAAGAACTTGTGTACAGTTATGCAAAAACAAGGCAACGTTTCCTGCACGTGTTGCTTTCTATGAAATAAACAATGTGAGAGACTGCCTGTACTGCATTGAAAGGGTAAAACGAAATGTATCTGTTTTTTTCCGTAGTTTTTACTAATAAATGCACCTCAGGTTTGGATGGCAATTAAATTTTTATTTTATTCTCTGTGAAATCAAAGTGTTTGCCAAAATATTTAAAGCCTTGCTTATTTTAAGAAAAATTGAAAAACATAACAGTCAGTGAGAGTTGTTCTCAAAATCTTGAGAAGTTCACATGATCTCAGAACATGATTAGGGACACCAAATCACAGACGTTCCCTCCTCGAATTTTACTTGGAAGGGGATGGGTGGGAACGGATGCTCTATACTTCTGGTGACACTTTATCAGACCAGGGGCAGATCCAGGGGGGGTGACTATTTTGACCAAAAATGAATTTTTAAACAAAGTCTTTTTTTACGAACTCTTATTTGCAGATATTCGACTCTAAAGTTATTTTGCTATGTGCTTAAAAACGAAGTTAATACTTTCTTAAATGAACAGTTAGCATTTACCT
Organism: Zoanthus sociatus; assembly: GCA_025331085.2. Classification (NCBI taxonomy): domain Eukaryota; kingdom Metazoa; phylum Cnidaria; class Anthozoa; order Zoantharia; family Zoanthidae; genus Zoanthus; species Zoanthus sociatus. The sequence goes on along the minus strand of JAOBAY020072610.1, from coordinate 3,999 downwards.
GGAGTACAGAAAACTGAAAGCAAAAGATTAATAATAGGTTGCATAGTTCTTTAAATTTTCTCTAAACTTTCTACTTCTCTGTGATTTAGCTACATATCTTTTAAGGTTGCAGGTAACTCTTTTTCTGCCTTCTAAGGTTTTTTAAAGCTGCCCAAGTGATAGTAGACAGTATTTATTCTTATTTGGCACAAATAAAGAATTCAGCAAGGGACACTGGTTAACCTACTTTAATTAGCATAATAATAAATTGTTGCTATGGTAACCGTGCTTGAACACAAAACCTTTTATTCACTGTAACATTGATAACTCCACAGGGATTTTTAATTTTAACCTCTAAATTGGTGAAAATAGAAAGAAGTATGGTTGCCATGCAATGAATTATCAGTTTTTCAAATTTTATAATATTGCGAGTTATACGGCAAAAAAATGATAATTCATTTCAAAGAACTTTCCATTTTTGGACTTTTGGTGAAAATTTCATAAAAAAATATTAAATATTGAGCAAGTTATTACTGTCAAGGCCAAAAACTAAAGAAAATGAGATAATTGGACTTGAAGTTTTGCTTTCTGAAATTCTTCTTTAACCATTCACACTTAAATGTTTTTCACAAAACCAAATACTATCTTTGATGTTTTTGAAAGACAAAAGTTTGTACATAAAAAATTTATGCTAAACTGTAATAATTAGTGGTTTTAAGAAGAAAATAATGTGAAATGTAAGGTTGTCATGACACACAGTGTTAAGATTTTCATTTAGCAGCATGCACAATGGCAATCTCTGGCACAACAAATAAAATTGCAGTCAGTGGGCTTGAGGCTGGCTCTGATGTCTACTTTGTTCTGATTTCTCCAGCTTTTTTTGTCTCTTTCATTTTACAGTTTTCTGGTTGTGATGTACCAAATGATCCAGGGTTGTTTGTTTCCCTATCTGCCTTTGCCTTTTTTTTTGATCTCAGGCATTGCCTTTGTTTCTGGGATTTGCTGCTGACTTTCTTTAAAGCATGGTAAAGGCGAACATTGTCTTGTTTATGAAGTGCTCTCATCATATTAATACCAGGGTTAACCCCGCAACTGCTCATAAGTACTGCATTACTTGCAGCACCAACATTAGCAACACAGACTGTTTCACAAACTGCAAGAGTGACCCTCCGTTTTCCACATAACCGGTTCTTTGGGCACCTTGCCCACAGTTGGTCATTCACTTCCTCATTTTGGTTTTGCGTCATTCCCTTTAGACAGTAGGATAACAATTTGTCATTTGACAATCTAACAAAAATTGGTCTCAGTTCTGCTTTGAACACTTTGGGAAGGCGTTTATTTTCGTCATATTTTTTCTTAGTGGTGCTATTATGGAGCTTGTCCTCCCAGAACTTGCACCAGGTATTTTTATTTTTGGGGCAGAATTTATGTTGCTCCTCAGGGGTGTGGAAATATGTATTTTGGACACTTGTCCCGGGCAAGTAAATATACAAAATCTACTTGCCCGGACCCCAAATCAACTTGCCCATAGATGTTTGATTTGAAACGTATTTTATGAAACAATAACCAACATTTCTTACTTAAAATCTTTAATGTTTGTCTAAAATTACAATTAGCTTTCTGAAAAATTAGTCTGAGTCTCTAATGACTAGTTTCTTGCTAGTAGAGGCTGCTGCACGTGGAAGTGAACTGGAAGCAGTGGGTTTTTTATGCGTTATGTGTCTATTTCCTGATTTCAGCCAGTGTTCTAATGCTGGCAGGGGGTCATACAACTCAAATGGTTCTCCATCAGTTACAATGCGCATTTGATGCTGAAGATTTTCCTGTGTAAGACAGTTCTTAAAACATTTTTCACAAGGTTCATATTTGAAAAAAAACTACTTGTCCGTGGACAACTAAACAGCAAAATTTCACTTATCTGGGTCCCTGACGTAACGAGTCGGGCAAGTCGGGCATACGATTTCCACACCTCTGCTCCTCCAAAGTTGTTTCAGAATCACTGGATTGAATCATGTGATGATAAATAGCCCAAATATTATTTTTCATGCTTGCAAGATTGCCTTTGTTATTGCAAATGGCATAGCCATAATAATTTTGCATGTTATTCATAACTTTTTCTGTCAAGTGTTCTTTACCCACCACTGGTTTTCTATCTGCCAATTTTTTCCCTTTGTGCTCATTCTTAAAATGTCGTAAAGCCGATCCCATTCTTTTTTGTACGTGTCCGACACATTCTTCCTTTTCTACAGTGTATAATTCCTTCAATTCCTCTTTTACAGTACCATAGCAACTACTATCTCCATCCCCAACAAACAATGTATATTGAAGTTGACGTTTCTCAATGCTCTTGGAGAACATTTCCACAGCAGCTGCTGCGTCCATTGCTCCAGATGATCCTTCATGGTTTATTTCACAAATTGGAGCATTTGCCTTTTTCCATAACAAATATTCTTCACAATCACTGTCCAACTTTTATGAGCAGTGCATTCTGGACAGACAAGTGATTTTACAGTATAGTCAAGAATTTCGCCAGCCTTAACTGATATATTAAAAACTACACCTATCTTTGAGGAATGCCCCCTCTTCTGCCACGTCCCATCAACAGTTACAGCAACATCAGCAACAGTTATTTCATTATCCATAGTGTGACAATTTTCTGGATCTGTAATTAATCTCAGTCTTTCTGCTGCTTCACACATCAATTTCTTAGCACTATTAACCCCCTGTTCCTTGACAAGCTTTATTTGTGCATTATAGGCATTTTTTGTTACTAGAGGTGGAAGGTCCATTTTTCCACAGAACTTTGTGAGACCTGCAAAGCCCCACTGGTGTGAAGCAATAACTATCTTCTGTTTACCTTGTACGCACCCCCACCTACTCCCCCAAGTCTCCGACTTGTGTCTAGGAGTGTTTTCTTTCCACATTTATCACACCGCAAAAAATGATGTTCTGCCAAACCTTTCCTGAGCGTATTATCAAGAAATAGCTGTAGCTTTCTGTCTGATTTTCGACAGTTGCTGTTTTTGACAACTTTTGAATAACAACAAAGTTTTAAAAGGCACCAGCCTCATAAGAGGGCCCCTCCTGTATTTGAAGATTGTCAGAGAAGTCTTTCTTTTTGTTCCTGATTTGTTTTCTCTTTTTTTTGCTGGATCTGAACTCTTACGAATAGAATGGCGAACACGATTGTCATCAATTTTTTGGAATGTTGCAGTACAATGGCTTTCTGGGTTAATGCCAAGTTCTTTCAAAATATAAATCAGTGCTGCAGTTCCATCATTGTAGTGACTCACAGCTGTTAGCTGCACAACTGCTAAACCAGAATGAGTCTCTTTCTTTGCCCTCTAGCAAATTAGCGAATTTAGAGACTCATTCTGGTTTTGCATTCCACCATACAAACATTCATTAGCAATTGCTGATCACTTAGAGATTCAAAGACTGGCAGTATTGCATCTGCTACAGCTGTTGGAAGTGGATGTTGGTGGGTGTAATTTGATGTGCGCTTGGCCCTATCCCTTTGATAGTCACACCAAGATATTTCTCCAGTTGGGCAAAGATCGTGGTCTAGTTTACTATGGGTCATTCCATGTGAAATTACCTAATGATCCACGCACTTTGGTCTCAGATTTTCTTCATATTACCACCAAATATTCTATTTTGGTCAAAATATAAAGTTTGAACCCATTCGGCTTAATAGTTTTTGAGATTGGGGCATTTTTAGTTTGGGGGGGGTGGGGGTCTAAGATGGCTGCCGTGTAATTTGAAACCAACTTCAGGGCCTAATATCTTCCTAATCAATAATTCCTGTAGCTTTAAATCCAGGTTTTTACTAAACTAGCAGGAGGGTTATGCAAATACATCAAAACGACAGCGTTTGATACAATCACCATGGTAACAATGATGTCACAAAACTTGAAAAAAATAATCCGAGGGGTCACCAATGGGCATGTTCGAACACCAAAAAATGTCACTTATATTAACTGGAAGCTCACAATATTTTTTCAGGTTCAAGCCTGCCTC
>JAOBAY020072599.1:0-11596 GCA_025331085.2 Zoanthus sociatus | reverse complement strand
CTTAATATTTTAAGAAAGCAGTAAAAGTAAAAATGTTTATATTTAATACGAACAATTCCACCCAGAAGCGAAAGGAAGGGCACCGACATAATTGTGCAAAATAAACTATTTACTTTGATTTTTAAATTACTTTTTCAAACCACAGTACCCTTTAGGTTTTCTATTCAGCCTGAGCCACATGCAGTCATCGACTGCCTATTTTTAGGAAGATTAAAATAATAAATAAATACTTTATTTAATTTCTGTTGCGAAGGAAGTGGTTGCCCATTCTTCTTAGCCAGAGGCTAATGTTTAATCGCTCGAGGGCGACCATAAGGCATTTGGAATGAAATACATATACTTTAAGGGATCGTTTATTTTTTATTGGAATGAGGGGTGGGGGCTAGTAGAAGTTTGAAAGCCCTTGTATTTTTGTGTAGTTGTCCCTTTTAGGCCGTATTTTTTGGGTGGTTTCATTTAATTTCCACCCCTTACCTTCTTCCCCCTCTCCGATAAAAAGTGAACGGTCCCTAATCTCTCTCAATTCGAGTTTGGACACTAGTTAAAAGCTAACATCTTGTAAAGCTAACTATATCTATTAAACCATTGAATTCATTGTTCAAAACGTACACATTTCGAACCCTCAATTCCACGTGACGTGAAAAAATGAACCTTTTCAATCTTAAGGTCACTGGCAATTCCTACTGTTTTTTCAATATTTTTGTTGCGAGTGTGGAATAATACCACCACAAATGATAAAACTACTTTAAGTGACTACATTTCTTGTGTACATATATAAAGATCGTTTATTTAACGTATTTTTTCCTCCTACGTTTTCTTTCTAAAATGTTTTAAATTATGTGCTTTTAAAGGAGAACCGAATGCTAAAACTAACCTATTTTTATTTGAATCTATATGTGTGGTAGATTAATTCTGTGAATTTTTTTTTTCAAATTAGTCCAATAACATTGAGAAATTTAATAATATATGAAAGAAAAAAACTCTCAAGAAAAGGTTTGATACCGTGGTTGCAAATGAGGTTGTCAACGGTGTCACCGCCGATCAAATTTTGTCTATTCATTGCAAAACATCAAACTTTTCTGAACTGCTCGGCTAACAGCTTAAAAAAACTTCATATAATTGTTCTATTATGCCTAAATTTTTAAACGAGGAAAAGTTAATTTTAGGGTTCAGTTCTCCTTTAAAAGGATAGAAAAATATACTTTGAATTCATGTCCTTTATTGAAACGCTTGACCACGAGCTCTACATACGGGTTCTTCTAAATGACGTCAGTGTTACATAGGTAACCCAAACTAAAATGTCAATAAAACTTTTAAGCAACAAATAGTATAAGAAACAATGTTAATAAATGAGTTTAGACATACAATGCGCGCTGTGATTGGTCAAATAACTGTGGTTTCTTGTGCATGTAAATCGCAGTTACAAATAGTATTTTGTACGTTTTTATTTTAAAACTATTTCATAAAAAAAAAAATTCTTTTCTAGTTTACTGACATAGTAAACTACTTGAGATGTTGGAAGAACACGAGTAAGGTTTGTAAACCTCTCGCCTTCGGATCGGGACTTACAAACACTTTTCGTGTTCTCCCAATCCCGCGTGGTTGTTTGCCGGTAAACCCATATAAAAATAAGTTTTATTGCTTATATAATCTATTGCAAAATCATCGAGTCTTTTTGTTTTTACATATATTAGAACTGTGTGAGAAATATGTCAAGCATTAGTTTAAACAAATTTATGGCCATTATTTCAAACTTCATGGACTGATAAAGGAAATTGTTATCAAAAGATGTTTGCCATCCTATAATTCGGTTGGTATGAGCAATAATTGGGATATTATGCAATATTCTATAATGCATGTTATTTTGTGTTTTTTTTTTTACTTGTTATGTATGTGTAGTTTTCGTTTCGGAAGATTCATGATTTTGAAGTATCATTTCTCTCGAGATGCATGCGCTAATTCTAACGGCATGCATCTTTTCTCTTGCAAAAGAAATCGGCGATAAGATAGATAAATTTAAAATTATTGGAAATCTCATCAAATGCGAACAAAAACAGTTAATACCATAAAAACAACAGCAAGGGCAGTTGATAAAAAGTGTTAGATTTGTAAGGTATTTATAAAGTGCACACCACCAGCAGTTATGAAGAATAATTTTAAGCCTGGTTTCCTTATAATTGTTTCTGACGCAAGGATCGTCTCTGCCACAGAATGTTTTATCAAGTGATCGGGACGATGACATGGAAAGACTCTTGCGATTGCTTCAAACTATTCTTAAAGAAGCAACTAGATCGTCCCAATAGAACTGTGTTCTATCCTTGCGTCGGAGACGACCGGAAATGCCTCCCTTGCGATATCCAAATTTTAACAAACTCAGAATCAGGAAGCCCTTTGGGATCGAGATAAGCTGTAAACTTTTCCTTCTATTAGACAGATCGAACTTGTTTCATGCATATTTAAAATGAAAATATTGTTCCCAAAACAAGAAATAGAGTGCTCTTATTTTAACAAATCTGTTTCTTAGCCGCCGTACGCTTCTTGTTCGCCTGGATACCGGAAATGAAAAGAATTTACATTTCCACCCGGGTGATCACTTGGCAATTTATCCGGTCAACCGAGAGGAGCTGGTTGAGGCCCTGATGAGACAGCTGCAGTACAAAGGAAAGGAGGATGAACTTGTCACCGTTGAGATGTGCCATGAGGTCAAAGGTAACATTGAATGAATTCCAATAAATTCTACATTTTAACTTTTTCAAAGCATGAACATGATGTCGGTTAAGGACGCTAAACCAGGGCCGGAGCAACCGGTCAGGCCAGTCAGGCAACCGGTCAGGCCAGTCAGGCAAATGCCTGACCACTTTTCACTAACTTAGACTACAGTCAAATCTAACTAGATTAACATTAATGCCTAAAAGTTTACCAGCTACAATAATAATTATGTTATAGATATTTTAACAAGCTTGTGCCTCACCACTCGTGTCCTAAGTGCTCCAGCCCTGTAAACTATAGGGGGAGTCGCTTGAAACTCTATCGGAGCTACGTAGAAGAAAACACGTACCTATCGAAAATAGCAGGGTACTAGTGATCCGGGTGTTGTGGTCTGTCTTCTTCACTATGGGTATTTACGGTTGTTTCAAAATATATACGTGAGTCGCAATTGCGGACTATATCAAAGACGCTCAACTGTTAAAACTCTGAATCCATTTGAAAAGCGCTTAGAACTTTAGGAATAAGCGCTTTATATAAAACTATTTATATCATTATTATTACATGACTGAAGCAAAGTTCTCAATGGGAAATAACTGCTTTTTTTTCTATGTATTTAATCCAGGCATACTTGGATCAGCTAAAAGCTGGGAGCCAGTAAATCGTCTGCCGAAAGGATGTTCAGTGCGAGATGCTTTTTCCAGGTTCATCGACATTACTAGCACACCTACGCCACAGATTTTATCTTATCTTGCTACTCAGGTTAGATAAGTGCTAAATAGAACAGTCAATATGTTTTGTGTTCCGCTCCATACATTTTCCCATTCCTACTTTTCCGTCTAATTTGGAACCTTTCTATTTCATTCCATGAAACTCTATTTTCTTTTATTCAAATGAATCTCTGTCATTCAAATTCTGCTCTATTCTTTTTCATTCACTTCCAATCGGTTCCGTTTCTCTGAGTGTCAAGGAAGGGAAACCAGTTTTTATATTTCTAAACAGACCAATTTAAAAGTGCTAAGAACAGAAAGTTTTAAAGAAGTTGGATGAAATTCCTCCGAGATATAGCTGCCCAAATATGCAGGTTTTGCTTCGATGATTGGCTAGCTCATTATGCATTCAAGTTCTCAGGTTTTTCGTTTCTGCTTTGTTTGCAAACTTCAAAGCAACATGAGGGAAAATAGCAAGTTTTGCTTAAATCCCGAAACTGATTCACAGCACGGAGTTCAAACTCAAGCTGTTACAAGAAAATAATTTTATCTTTATTTCTTAGAAACCATTTTATTAGGTTTAAACTATTCGTAACTTGAATAAGTTTGCTTTTTTGCTTAATCTCTTACATAATCTATGTACTGAAGCAAACATCTTAATGGCTAGCCATAAAACTCGATCTTCCCAAACGCTTATCATCTCTACAGTTTATCCTAACTCTGAAATGGTGCCTGTTGTTTATCTTTTTGTAATCTTTCAGACGACCAAAACTGTTTCCGCTTCATATGCACTTTAAGTTGTCTGATCTATATTAGTCCCATTCTAGTTTGTTGTAATCTGTTCTGTTGTTGTCCTGTTTCTGTTCTATTCTTCTTAGTATCTTCATTGATGCGTTCATTTGCTTGCTTTCTAGCCTGGAGCAACGTAGCCCCGTACTAGGTACATCTATCTTTTTCTTTCAGGCGACAAGTTCTGAAGATAGGGAGAAACTTGAACTTCTTGGAAAGGTATTTTTAACATAAGCTAACATAATCACAATACGTACTACAGTTTTGACAACATTTCTTCATCTATTCCATCATTCCCTTTGTTTCACACCTTACAACGCCTTAACATGATCCTAAATGCAAAGAAAACTCAGAAAAAAATTCGAGTCCCAGATATGATTTGAACCAACGACCTCCATGATCTAGTTGGTTGCTCTGAAGACTCTAAGGTCAATAATGGTTAGTTTTTGTGTCTCGACTGGTTTAATAGTGGCGATGAGTTGTTTCTGCCATAAAGATTGCGTTAAGAAATCCTTTTAAACTGTTAAGAACGACCCCTTAATATAGTGATAACTCCTAAGAATATATAAAGATTGAAAAGTATTGAATTATTTAAGCTATTGTTTACGCAACAGGGAGAGTCGGCGTACGAAGATTGGAAATATGAAAAGCAACCAAACGTCGTGGAAGTCATTGAAGAGTTCACTTCATTGAAAGTCAGCGCCTTGCTGCTTCTCACCCAGCTTCCTCTGATGCAGCCTGTAGGTATCTTTAGGCATAGATCTTGAGCTCTTGACTTTACTTTCAGTTTCTTTGGTAGGTTTTGATTCAAGTACCACTGGTAGAAATATTACATTAGATCTTCAGCAAAGCATCTGGTGCAAATGTCAAAATAGGTCTTCAGTAAAGTATCTCGTGTAAGTCCAATGATAGGCCTTCAGTAAAACACCTAACGTAAGTGTCAAAATATGTCTTTAGTAAAGCATCTGGTGCAAGTGTCAAGATAGGTTTTTAGTAAAGCATTTCGTGTAGGTGTCACGGTTGGTCTTAAGCAACTGGTGCAATGTCAAGGTAAGTCTTTAGTAAAGCATCTTATGTAAGTGTCACGGTTGGTCTTCAGTAAAGCCAATTTGGTGCAATGTCTTTAGTAAAGCATTTTGTGCAAGTGTCACGATAGGTCTTTAGAAAAGCATCTAATGTTAGTGTCAAAATAAGTTTTTAGCAAAGCGTCTTGTGTAAGTGTCACGGTAGGACTCCAGTAAAGCATTTCGTGTAAGCGTCGCGATAGGTCTTAGTAAAGCATCTCGATTAAGTGTCACGATAGGTCTTAGTAAAGCATCTCGTGCAAGTGTCATGATAAGTTTTTTTATCAAAGCATCTGGTGTAAGTAGTCACGGTAGGCTTCTGTGCGAGTCTTGTTGTAGTATGTAACACAGCGTGCTAACTGCTAACACAGCACTGTTCTTCCTTTTCTAGCGATTCTACTCAATATCGTCATCCCCGGATATGTTTTCTGGAGAAATACATATTACAGTAGCCGTAGTAGAGTTTACAAAACGAGGTAATAAAAGACCTAAACCTCAAGTCTATTTCTAGTACATACATGTATCCAGTTACTCCACTAAATCTACCATAAACACTGTTTAGACCCCGGGAGGAGAAGGTACTCCCATATATTGACTATATGGGTATCTGCCGCTATTCACGGTATGGTTTGCAAACCATTTAGTCTAAAACAGGGTGTATAAATCATGGAAATTCTCGTCTAGAACAGGTTATAACATTTTGCAATATTCGTTCCCAATGAGAATTAGTTTGACTGGGATTTGATTTACGTACATTTTTTCGTGATTGACAGGCCTGATCTCCGAGTGATAATCGGTACGGTTTCTTTATCATTTTCCTGGAAGGTCCTGGAACACGCAGACAGCACTGAAGGCTATCCATTGTCCCATTTAGTTATTTTTTTAATGTAAACTTACTTGAATGGATCACGAGTTGCTGGTTTAAAACAGGGTATCAAAATCAAGCCATTTCTAATTTAGAACAGGGTCAGCTTTGTGAAGGTCCAGCAGCACACCCCTACTCAAATTTCTGGTGACAACCCTTCTCTTACCCTCTCCCCCATCCCTTTACCCTTCCGGGGGGATTAAAACCTACTCAGCACAAAACAGCTAACAAACACGTTTGGATTCAAGTATAAAACGACCAAGAACAACATAAATAATGATTAGTGGGTGCCTAAGTATCAATAACACATTTTATTACTGTTCTCTCTGGAACTACAAAAACGATCATTTTCTAAATACGGTACTCTTAGTTGGAATAGCATTGATCCAAATATCTGCCTATCTCACAAACGGTCTTTCAAATCTAAAATACACAAGTATCTATTTAACACTCTTAGAACTGAAAATGACCATATTGGTTTGCCCATGATTATCAAGTTGTTGCTAAGATTTCTACGATGAACTTGCCTTCAACTTTCTATCTTCTGTTTATAAATAAATATGTTTCTGTTTGAAATAAATATAATTGTTATTTTTCTCTTTTTCTCATTGTAAACTAAATTAAATATATAAATGCTTTGATATACATAATTTTAAGTCAACCTTTTTTCTCTATCATAACTTAATTTTTGTCACTGTAAACAATTGATCTATAGTTATTTATTTTCAGCCTAGATTACTTCGCTACTATAGCAGGATATGAACATTACATATAAAACTATAATATTATTCTTTGTAAATAAATAAATCTTCAATGTTGAATCTAGATACTAAGAGCAACTGCCTTTCACGGCAGCAGTCGCATATTTTAGTGCTCTTGATATACATTGAAAAAGCTTTAGATAAGGCAGAACTCTTTATATTTAGTCTTAGTCCTCATATTAGTAACATATTTGTATAATAGTCGTAATTCAACCCTTTGGTTGCAAAGATTATTAAATAAACTATCTATCTATCTATCCAACTAACATGAGCACGAAATCTAGGTTATCAACGATCATTATCATTGAAATGTGATACTAAGGGTTACCATCCGTAGACAATGTTTTGGTTTTTCTAGTTAGGATCTGGTTAGCAAACGAATCGTCTAAATATTTCAATAGTAAATTGACATTGTTCTTTTCAACTTCAGGAGGGAAAGGCCCAGTCCACTATGGAGTCTGCTCCAACTGGTTGGATGGACTCAAAGCTGGAGATTTGGTACCTTGCTATGTCAGGCAGTAAGTTCAATAAAAGAAATTAATCTATTTAAAATTATGTTGAAAGGTTTTGGAGTGTATAATAAAGGATTTCACATTAAGTATAGTGAAGATAATTTTTGATTATTAACTAATATTCTTATGTACTTTTTTAGAGCTCAATCTTTCCACATGCCAGAGGACGGCACGGTCCCCGTTATCATGGTTGGGCCTGGCACTGGTATTGCACCATTCCGCAGTTTCTGGCAGCAGCGAAAAGTTGACCGCGAAAAAAATCCGGGCCTTGTTCCCAAGTCACATGTCAGTCCGGAGCCGAGTCCAGTGTTTCCACGCAGACGGTTTTACAGTTCTGACACTGTTGATTCTAATTCATATCCGAAATCTCCAACCAATGAAGGTGAAAGAAAGGATTTCTCCTCGAGAAGCACCCTTTCTGCCCCTGGAGGGTGGGGAGAGATGTACCTGTTTTTCGGCTGTAGGAACTCCCAACAGGATTGTATATATAAAGACGAGATACTAAAAGCGAAAGATGAAGGAGCAATCAAAGAAGTTTACATGGCTTTGTCTCGTGAACCAAACCAACCAAAGGTTTGTCTAAGGCAAAACAATTTACGTAGCACCATTTACTCTTTCCTTTTTCCTTAATTTTAAAGACATATGGTATATAAGTTATTGAAAACAAGAATTCAATTCAATACCGCAATCTGATCCTGCTCTACTAGATAATAACAATTGAGAATCAGAGAGAATGATTTATATGGTTTTTGCTAGATGGCCAAACTGCATTTTAAATAAAATGTATTTTATAAGTTCGAGATAGATAACAAAACCAACAACAAAATTTTATTAAAAGAGAATTTATAAATATTTATATATATAGGCTTTCTAACTGCAAAGTTTGTGAACAAAAGTTAAAGGTGTTCAAATTGGTTATCGATAAAAAAAAATTGTGATGCTAAAATTTGTGGTTGTTGCTTTTAACACCCAGATAAATTAGCTCAATAAAGATTGTGCAAAACATGATAGGGACAACTGGGTAAATGTCTTAAACTTTTATGTCACTTACCTCTTTCAGCTTAATTTTGGCCTTGGTATTTAAGTTTAGGTAACTATTAATGGTCACTTTTTTATTGGTTGTTAACATCTTTCAGAGTATTTTTTGCTAAACACTAATAGTATCTCGCTTGAGAAAGCTATGTGTAGCACAGATAATGTAGCAATACATATAAAACAAAAAGAACTTATGTAAATTCGCAGGATCTTTAAGAGCTTGGATTACAAAAATTGTCAGCAGTGTTTTTTTTTCAATTTCCACATTTTGTTTGTTTTAATTCAGCGTTATGTGCAAGACAAACTTAAAGAGGTTGCATTTGAGATCTGCGACATGTTGGTCTCTCAACGTGGACACTTTTATGTTTGTGGTGATGTTTCCATGGCTGCTGATGTCTGCCGAACACTTCAGGTAAACCTAGAACAATTTAGTATTTTATGCTAGTTATATAAATATAATATACATATAATGGCAAACTGAAATTAGCTAAAGAAGTACGAAATTTAGTGGTTTCGATATTATAATCTAGATTCTGGAATATCACCAAACGATTTCAAAATCTAATCATTGGCAAGAACGCTCTCTAATCAACTTTTCCAGCTCTTGGAATCCATCTTACAGTTAGGTGAATCCAAAATTCGGAAAAATTAATTTGGATTAAAAGACCATAATGAATTACATTAAGCGTTATTAGGTTAAAAAAAATCTTATACCCTATTTGCATAAATAAAGAAGATCGAGATTTGAAGGTCTTAGAAATCCCGCAAAAGTGGTTAACTTACGTTAGATATTTAGTCCTCAGTAGAACAAACAAACCCTATAACACCAGAATCAATTACTTACTCTTTTAAATACTATGTATATGTGTAAAGGTTCTTTCATGTGCCATGATAGAAACTCGATCGACTAGGTCAAGCTTTGATACTTTATCCAACAAAACACCTAACATTTCACCATCTCTTTCTCATAAAATTGACCCTTAGACCCTAAGTGTTGATCCGGCTGGGAATCGAACCCAAGACTTTCGCAAGGTAGATTGGCACTTTACTAAGCTTTTAATACCGAGCGTTGTTTTGTTTTTGTTAAATGTAAAATCAGGTTCATGTAAGCATCCAGACTATTTTTTTTAAATTGAGTAACAGCCAGGGAGCTTAGGATCACGTCTTAGGAAAGTCAAAGACTCTCTTCCTTTTAACACTACGGAAGTTAACATAATAGGGACGGTGGCTTAACTGCACACAAGAAATGAAGTGCTACTTCCACAAGGCAGACTGCATGGCAAACGTTTTATCATTTTTCTTGAATCGTTCAACTTTCTGATTTGTTTAATATTTTTCGTTTTTCATATTTTCAGACAATGCTAGAACGATACGCCGCAATGTCTCAAACAGAGGCACAAGAATTCATTGACAAGTTAAAGGTAAGAGAGAAGAAGTGTCAATCTATCATTGTTCGGAGGATTTAGAAGAACTCTAGCGGTCAAAAGAAATTTGTTTGCCTAGCATTAAACAAAGGATATAACAAAAATATACTCACACGATAAAACAGTCTTCTTTAACGTCACTACCATAAATGATCCTTAATGTCCTCAGTGGGGCCAAAACGATGCCCCTTCTGTTTCGAATCTTGTCCTTGGCGATTGCCTGAGCTTCTCCCTATGTCACACCCATCTCACTGTGTTCAGTTCCGCTGTCCTCCTCCACGGGGGTTCGGGCCGCCCCCTCTTTCTTCTGCCTGCAGGCGTTTTCTTTTCCTGAAAGCCAACAGTTTTCTTTGCAGCATCAACACATGAATCCTTTATTTTGTTTCAAGAGTCTCATTTGTTTCAACGTCAAATGTGTCAAGAAGAGCAACCCCCTATATTTAAGTTCCATAATGTTGTTTGTTTTGACCTCTTGCGATTTCAGTCTTTTAGATCATACAATTTTCTGCATTGTTTATTGGAGGCTACCACCATCAGTTTAACTTCGTTTCTTCGAATAACATGTAGTGATCACTGCATACACCTGCACTCCGATCTAATAGAAATATCCTCCATTTCTTGTTGATTATTACATGGTCGGATGGATTTCTAGGTAGGTTGTACCTATTAGTACAAAGTTGTTGTCCAAACAAAAATCGACCAGCTTTTCCCCATTGCCGGTAATCAGCAACATCCATGTTTTTCCATGACTTTTTCACAACTGCTGTTGTTCAAATCAACTTTAGCATTGATATATCATTATCAAAACTACATCATGTTGAGAGACCCTAGATACTTCACACTGGAGTTGTTCATACCACGCGTCTCTTACTTTGTCCTCAGTCTCATTGGTAGGGGCGTAGCACTGTAGGATAGTAAGTCTACAGTATTTGAAATGAAATTATGCCCTGATGATTCAGTCGCTGACAGGCTCGTTTTTGTGTTTGTGCTAATGATAAGGTAACATCATTGGCATGTTTATTTCCTTTCCCTGAAAACAGAATTGCGAAATCGTCTCCGTTCGGTCTTTCTTCCTATTCGAATCCATTTACGTTTACTAGAATGTGGAGGTCGTATCTTTTTATCTCTTTCCTAACCTCTGCCGTCTTACCAGTTTTATTATGCGCCGGATATTCCATGTTGCAAGTCTTATCATCGTTCTGGGCCCAAGAAAACTCCTGCTTGAGCTCATAGGTTTTCACTAGGAACTGTCATACCGCCTAACTCTGTAGCTTGGCTTGAAATCCATATAAGATTCTGCGGGCTTGGGTTTATAGTGATTTTCTGTAGGAGTTTTCCTTCCCTTAACACACGTCGGATTCCGGTTATTTAGCAACGCCGGAAACTTGCCTATTGCCGCTGCCAATCGACTCCCGAGAGTGGAGTAACTGCATTGTTACTCCAGGAGCTATGATGACGGGGACGTGTGAGAAGCGACTTCTAGGGGAAAGTCTACGACTTGACGTTTATCAGCATTTTCGACGAGAACATTGATGGTACTTGTTCACCTCAATGAGTCCGGTTTTCAAATTACTAACCTTTTACATTTTGTTTCGTAAAATTTAAGTGTAGTTCGTGTTTCGCTCACCAGACTGCTGGAAGGTATCATGAAGACATCTTTGGTGTAACACTACGGACACGTGAAGTGACAAACAGAGTGAGAACAGCTGCCAAGAAGTAAGTTTTTTAAT
>JAOBAY020072598.1:0-20040 GCA_025331085.2 Zoanthus sociatus | reverse complement strand
TATATCTATACATCCACATCTACTTCTACATCTACATCTATATTTGTATCTGTATCTATATCTATATTAGTCTTAAAGATATAGAACGTTTTTATAACTATAAAGCATGTGACTATATTATTGCTGCAATTACCTTTTGGAGCAGCAATGTACAATTAACATTTCAATATCTATTAATTACCTCGAAGTCGGCATGTGAACGACTGATCATGAGAAAAAGGGAATCCTTAAAAGTACCACAGCTTACAGAAAGAAACTGTTAAATAAAACTGGCTATTCACCTGCATATGTTCCAAGACTCAACTTGTATTTATTTTTTTCATCTGCCACTCCAAACAAACTGTACACTGCGTAGGCAGTCCTCCTGTTCCAATCTTCAATATCCACCCTCAATTTGTAGCTTTGTTGATGGGTCAAACGGTGTATCTTATCCAGTCCAAGCCAGTATTCTCTCTTCAGATTACCAAAGCCATTTTTGTACTCAGACCAACCACGGTAAAAATCTGTCGCTCCGTCCAATCTCTTCTGGATTATCGTCCATCCGCCGCCGTCGGTGGTCTGGTCGCAATAAACACTGAATAATCCTTTTCCATCCGGATCAATCTTGTAGACACCATTTTGTTTCTGGCCACAGTTGTAAATCTCAGCACAGTTTTTAGGAACTGGAGAGATCAAAGTTTAGATTTCTAAAAACATATTTTTAATGTTATAAGTTTATTAAATCTGATTCATGTTTTATTAATTATGAATTGAAAAGTTACTTTTGAGGATTAATCAGAAGGATTTTTTAAAAACTACTTCTAAGTTCAATAAACCACAAGTGCGATTCTTTACTTTAAATGCGTTGCCTTACAAGTTGATAATATACTCGAAAAATTACTCAATTCTGATTGGCTGAGAAAGGAATGTAGCTCTTCTGTAACACACGAGTGCAAACTTGTAACACGAGTGCAAATTACAAATACTTTCTGATCGGCTAAAAACACAAAAGAAACTACCAAGAGCCATACAAATTAGAGCTGTTTTTATAGCAACGTATTGACAGAAATTTTGAGATAAGACGCAAAGGAAAATTGCCGGGTTTTTCAGCAAACAACGATTTGGTTTTGCGAGCGAAACAGCGATTGAAAAAATATTCCAAAAGCCCAAATACAGTAAAGAGTACGTCTATTTCATCATTGGCCGCTCGAAGCGAGCTCCTGAGATTTCAAAACGAATCGAAAGTCCAGTTCTTGTAAACGCCGAGCGTTCATTATTGAAAATGATTGTGATTGAACGTTTACTTTTCCTAATTATTGCAAAGTGAGTTTTCTTTACACAAATGTAAAACGCTTGAAAGGTGTTAAATCAGTTTTACCACATTTAATTTCCACGTTCTAATTTAAATGATTTTGAAAGTGTCGGTCTTGTAAAAGTTTGCGTTTGACAAACGTTGTAATCTGTTTCAGCCAATCAGATGAATGAACTAAAAAAAGCGCGCCCTGTCAAATTTTTTTGTTATACTTATACTTTTCGTGTATGTTATTAATAAGTAATCACACGATTTCGAGTGCAATTTGGAATAAATAAGCACTTGTAAATTTACTCGTACTTATTTACAAATTCCAAATTGCATTGGAAATCATGTGACTTCCTATACATATTTAACATATTAACAGGTAAAGTTAGTTTTTTTCCTGTACTACAAGAAGGAGGGTTCCTTAATGTATGTCACAATCTATGGCGCTTGTTGTCAAAAAAAGGCTCCAATTTTTCTTGATTTTAAAAACTTGTAGAAAATTCGCCTTTTTTTCAAATCAAAAAGGTTACTTTTTTTTCTGAGATGTTTTTTTAATTATATACTTCTGAATAAAGTAACAAAAAAATTAACGTTAATATATATATATATGGATACGCAAACCTATTACGTACTGGAATGTCAAGTAAACAAGAGGCCCCATTGTAGCCTGGACTCGTGCCGGAAGTCTTTACATCACCAATACAATTTAATAATAAAATTGGATGTAACTCTAGTCAAAAATAATCTTATCCCTAGCACATGAAAGTGCAAACTATGGAAAATTAACCATAGATAATGTTTTAGCAACATTACTATAAGATACGACATTATATTAGAATGGAAAAAAAAATTGAATATAAAGAAATTAAATAGAAAAAAGGAAAAAGAAACAAAAAAAAGAAAAAAAGAAAAAAAAAGAAAAAAAAAACGTTTCGAAATGTTTCGACCCGGGCTCGAACCCCAGATCGAACCTCGAATCTCTTGCATCTAAAGCTGATGCGCTAACCACTAGGCTATGTGAAAGCCCGACCCCCAAAAAAATAATAAAAATAAAAAAAATACACGGAGCCGAATCCTTGACTCGTTGCCTACCGGCACGAGTAATGGCTGATAATTAATTTGTCAGTGAACCAATATGACGGTAAGAGCTCGGATTAAGCCAGCTGTTTCGTCCTTTTTGGGACTCGTCAGTACGGTTTGTAGGAAGCAATGAATAAAGAGGCAGCTAAAACAGCTGCTTCGGCACACAGAAACTTACATTAATGCGACCACTAAAAAGGGCCAAATGATCAAAAAGCTCGCTTGCAGGGCAACTGGCCCAGCGAGGTGTAACAGGAAGCAATGTTCCGTACTGACTTTGTGCTCTACCGCTTCCGGAGCAGCTGAATGCCACCTGCTACCTTTCTTTGAGTATTTTTTTTAATTACAGTTGAATAGTTTTGTTAAGTGGTGCTAACGACGAGCATTTTCTGAAAAAATTAACAGTCATCGTTGGGTGGTTTGTGTTTTTAAATGTTTTAAAATCATCAATGCTATAGAAGTAAAACATAAATTATTTTCTGTTCTTCCTACAGGTGGAGAAATCAAACGTCCACAAAGCTGTGGCTGCTATTTCTTCTGTTGTATATCAGCGAAATATTCTCAATGGCAATTTACTATACTGACTACTATGGCGAGATCCAGGTTGTTTAGATAAGTGCTTGTAATATTTGTAATGATAATCATATTCATAATGTTTATGATGTTGATATTGATAATGATAATGGTAATGATAATGTTGATTATATTTAGGATATTGGTGATGATATTTTTAATTATATTGTTAATGCTATTAATAATGGTACTAATAATGTTAATGATAATGTTACTGATAATATCGGTGATAATTTTGTTGATAATTTAATGATATTGATCATGTTTATGATGTTGTTAATGATAATGTTTATGATATTGATAACTATATTGTTAATTAACACTTATTGATTGAGACCGAGGGAAACAGTACGTTTTGTGGTCCTGAGACCGCCGATGTTTTCCGAGGCAGAACCGAGGGAAACATGGCCTTAAAGGGACCACAAAACATACTGCCTTTCCGAGGTTAAGTTCAATAAGTATTTTGTTATATACCAGCTATTAAAGAAGAACAAAAAGCGGCTATTAAATAATTTTTATATTATCCAAACTTGTGTTTTGTAAACTTTTGAAATCACACCAAATTACAATTGACTTCCGGTTTTGTTGTTTACCAGTCCATAACATAATGGTGCCCGCTGAGCGCTTGGTTGCTGGGAAACAGCGAAACGTGATCACGTGCGCGTGATGTCCTCTCGTCCAATAGGAGTACGAAAAAAATGAACTTTGATCTTTGATATATAACAATGTTATTTATAATGTTAATGATAATGATAATGTTATTTATATTGTTAATTATATTGATAATGGTAATGATATTGATAATGATATTAATAATGATAATGATAATGATAAAATTATACATGTGATTTAACTTCTTAAGCGTGGTTTTCATAAACTAAGTGACGTAAACGACGGAAGCATAAGCAGAGCATTCATAAGATTTTTTATGTCCCCGTGAAAACAGGTTTGCATAAACATAAGCATGATGGAAGCAGAGACGGAAGGAACAGAAGGTTTCCTTTTTCTTCTGTCTCCGTTTCTGCTTCCGTTACTTTTGTTCTTCTTGAAAACAAAACACAACCCAGACTTAAGGAATATTCTATCAGCATTAATTTCGTTTTATCTTTAGCCAATCAAAGAACTCCAGGGCTGAGCCAAACTCAGACTCAGCCACCAAACTCAAGAAGGCGACTGATGTTAGTTTAGTTATTTGGATAATGATTTCCATTCTCAAGAGAAGGAGACGCAGTTCGTTGTTTAAAAAAAACCGTAAAAAGAAATATTTTTGGGTGAGAGAGATCTTCTGCAGGACAGAAACACAAAGAGACTTCTTCGATCTTGCGAAAGAATTTTATTTGTCTGATCGCAAGTATTACTTCAGGTGATTATGTAACAAATGAAGAAAGAAAAAAGAATTACAAATTTAAGTTTTCACGAATGTTTCTCAAATATTTTTTGAAGAAGCTATTGTTAGTTTAAAAGGATGTCTTTTTATTGAGTAGAACCTGTCTCATTGTCAGTTTACTCTTAGGATTCGATTTATTTAGATTCATAGATGCAATCGGGTTTTTTCATAATTATAAACATAAGAAGCAAATAATTCGAGAACTAGATGATATAATTACATCCATTTCATGTGGAAATTAAGAAGATAAACACTATTTGTTTTTATTTTGTAAAAATTCTGTGTTAACGGAATATCGTGAAAATTCTTTGCGTCTATATTGTGTTTTGTTTTCACGAGGAACGGAACAGCAACTGAAGAAGAAGTGTTTCATTCCTTCATTTGCTCTTTCGGTTATGCTTGCCTGCGGTTCGTTTTCATGAAGACATAATTGACATAAGGGCTCTGCTGCTTCTGCTTCCGTCGTTTATGTTGATCGTAAAAAGCAAGCTTTACCTAATGTAGTCGAACCTCGGTTGCATGGAGTCGTTGGGACCTGAATAACAAATGCTGATTATAGAAAGAAAAGATAATCGAAAATATGGATAGCAATTTCGGTCTTGGACTCAGTTAACATTTTTAACGTAAAGATTCTTCCTAAAATAATGAATTATTCTAGTTAATTTTAGAGATTCCTAGTGTGATCACATAGCAAAGTCAATCATTCGATGAAGCTAGATAACTTGAACAGGTGTCCCAACAGATTCGGCCCCTCACAGATTTACTCCCCTCAAACCAAATCAGCTAGCAGAATTGGTCCTCCTCAGCCCATATCCGCCAGCTGATTTAGTCCCCCAGGTAAACCAAATTTACTAGGGCGTATAATCTCCTCCCGTGGATTTGGTTCCCTAGTAATATTACTGAAGGAAAATATCTCTTGTTTTAACGTTTCTGTATCTTGCTACACGCACCTACGAGTTTTATATGAATTCAAGTATAAATAGCACAAACGTGCTTGTAGCAAACTTAAAGCCACAAAATTGGGCACTATGGCCACGTTGGTAGCGGGCTTTACTCTTTAAATTACCATAATAAATAGTGAGCTTGATTGCTTGCAGTCATGGACAGCTGTTTTTGCCGTTTTAGGCCTCATCAGCTTAACGTAACTATAACAAGCAGGCTCAGATTCCCAAAACGAACATAAGTAATGGTAAAAGCGCAATGCTTGTGGGATGTGGCTATGAAGATAAACTCAAGTATATATAGCACAAACATGCTAGTATAGCTAACTTGAAGCCATTATATTGGGCATTATGGCCACGTTGGTAATGGGCTTTACCCCTTTAAACTACCATAAAAATAGTTTGCTAGCTATTCCGTGCTGATGAGGCCTAAAAAGGCCTCAAAAGGCTTCATCATTGGTTTTGTAGGGGACCAAATCAACGAGAATCTCATTAAAGGGGACCAAATCCGCGAGCGAATTCAATCCTATGAGAACCAAATCCGCAGATTTAGTCTGTGGGAGACCAAGTCGTGGGAGGACCAAAAAATCTTCTGTTACACTGGGATAGTGTCAACTTGTCTCTCCATTCTGGAAAATCATACTATCAATGAACTAGAAACTAGTTTTTCCTTCTGTCAGTCATCTTAGTTACCGTTGTTAACTCCGCCGGGATAAACAGAATGTCTACATAATAAATGTCCAACTGAAGTACGTAGATAATCGCGGGCTATTACATTTGAATACCTTGTTTTATTTATTCTTGTTTTTATGGACAGTCTCGATTTCCGAGATAGTAATACAATAATACGAATTACAAATTCAAACGAAGATGTTTTGCTCAGTTTTCTTTCTCAAACAAAACTTTTAGAACTAACTGAATATCTGCACGAAGCACCTAACCTTTTTGTAAGTGCACGGAAGACGATGCTATCTGGTAGCATTCTTACACTGCCACAACCTGATCTTGCATGTGAATAAAGGGTCATCCATCACTGCTGGATGATTTGCTTTATTTTACCATGTTTTGCTGTCACATCAGTGAAACCGGCAGAGTTAGCAGGATGATGGCTTTGTAGACTCCAATTTCACGTTAATGGACAGATCATAGTCTGAGATTTTCCTGATGTTCGTGCGTAAGGTCACACCCCGGAGGTGACATGGCAGGTGATAGTGTTCTCTGCCCCCACCATAAACATAACCTCCTCACATTATTATTATTATTACTACCTGTAGTATTATCATCAGATTAATATGTGATTCTCCATTGAGATAAAATAACGTAAAATGATACATTAAAACACAGTTATCATATAAAACTCATGTAGCGCGAAAACATTTGTTTTGTCTGGCTTGGCTTCGAAACGAAGATTAAGGGCATTGTCCATGTCTGACGCAGGTTCGCTGGTGGCTGATAAGGCCAGTTTGTGATAGGCACACTCGCTTGCTTTACCTTAATGATAATTGTATTTAATGCCTTATTGTACATTATTTTATCATAAAATTGTAATTGCGATTGCTATGACCATGACTATTACCATTATCGCTACATTGTTATCAATATCACAACGTTGTTGCCAATATCACAACACTATTGCCATTATTAGTTTTCTCGTAAAGTTTTGTTTAATAACTTGTCTGTTTCTCAGGTTGTAGCATGGACAGAAGCCTGTGGACCAGCAGTGGTTAGTGAATTTTAGAGAGCTTAAGCACCGGAGTTGACGGATTTTCCGAGAGTAGACTCTCGAGAACGGCGTTTTGGCGCCATTTTTTAATTTAAGCAGCGCGCGCGCTACCATGATGGACACAAACAGGATAAAAAGGCGCGAAAACTAACTCGTAAACAAAATGATTGTAAAATTGGTTACACGTAAGGCAAGAACAGGGAGCAAAAGTCAGTGTTAAAGTAATTTTTAGTTAATTATTTACCTAAAAAGATTTATTGAGAATTTGTTTGGTACTCGAAACCATAACTTTGATGAAAAAACTTCGCAGTTCTGACAGACCAACACGGAGGCAAAAAGCAGCTTGTAGGCCTCCGTGATGATCACCACGACCGCATGACTTGTTCAGTTACGCGACATCTGCAGACTGTTTAGTTCCGGTTTTCCTCCGTGACAGCAAGAGGTGCTTAAGCTCTCTGTTAACTAAACACGACTCTCGTGTCATTCTTACTGTTAATTCAGAAACTAAATCCACTTCGTGGCGAGTTTGTTCTCATACTTTCTTTATCATTTTTTTTGTTGACCTCCCGCAATCGTCTCTTTAGCCCGCCTGGCAATAATCCCGTTATATCTGATTGCAGGTGATGGTTTTTCTGGGAATACTTCACACCCACGTTGTTTCCACTGATTCTTTCAAAGGAATGAAGACAAGAAAGGGAGCAAAAGTTGCAAGAAAGTATGTTTAACGGCAGGGGGGTTGGGCTGGAGTAGATAATTCATGTTGTCATTGATCTAATATATCTGTCTAACTGTATTTTTATGTTTAAGTACCACAATAATCTGCTTCCATCGTCATTTGATAAATTAGTTGACTCGGTGTCTAAACACACACGGCTTCAAAAACATCTTACTATCATAGCTCCAGTAAAAGTAAACTGGCAATTTCAATATTTGATAAGGGGTAGTAATATGGAACTTGTTGAGCGAGGATCTAAAACATCAAAGTTTTGGAGCCTTCAAAAATAACTCATTGTAATTATTGATATTAATAATTCAGTGTAATTATTGATATTTAACAATTAGACCTTGTGGTTCTTAATCAAACTCGTAGCCCATGAGGGCAAGAGGTCTATTTTTTTTTAGTATAAATCTACTAACTGGTCAAAAAAGGATGTGTAAATCAAATTATCGATGAAATTCCCTGACATTACAGCAAAAAGGCGCTCATTACTATTTTTTTTACTTTTCTCTACTAGTAGGCTATCACAAATTAGTCCTATAGTAGAGTAGCTAGTCAAAACGCAGGATGCGTGTTAGATCGTTAGTAAGTTTATACTAACAAACTTCATGAAATAATTAGGTTATCTTGTTTTTTTTTTTTGTTTAAAGGCGCCATTTAAATCACCAAAAGAAAAACAGTTTTGATAATGGGCACCGTGGCGAAATGTCTAACGGAGAAGTACAAAATATCTCAGCTAGAGACAGTTGTCGTTCAGATCTTCGACATAGAAAAAGAATAGTTAGTGATACGGGTAAGTTAATGTTTATAATGTTCTAAAAAATTGATCTGGGAAGTTTATCTGCTATAGAATACTTAACTCTTTATATAATATATTCAATCAAATTTTTTTGACCATAATTATAGATACAGAATCGTATTTGTCTGTTGGTTATCTTGAAGATTGAATAAATGGACTTGAAATCGAATTTGAGTTTTAATAAAAAGTAGTGTTTATTCCCTCGCTGACTTTGCACATCTATTCTTTCACTTATTTATGACCGACTCGCCCTGTGTTTTAGTTGGTTTTAGCTTTTTTTTTCATCTTTTTATGTTACGTTTCTGTGATATTACATTTTCTTCCCATACTATTGTCTATAAATTTATTTAGTTCTCATATTTTATTTTATTTTATTTTATTTTATTCTATTTTTTTTTCTTTTTAGTTGCTTTTGTTTCAACGTATGTTAGGTGGGGCAGCCCTATGTTGAGATCGATAGTAATGGGTTTTAAATGCCCCGAAACTATCTCTTGTCAGTGAGCTTTTGGGTATCTACCGTGGTGACATGCTTGCTTTCTTGTGCTTGTTTTCTTGCACTTTATTTTCTACTGTTCTGATTAGAAGTCTTACTATGTGGTTGAATTTTGTGTAGTCGTTTTGTTATTAAAGTTTCGTAGCTGTTTTGTATTTATCGGACAAGAGTGTCAAATCGGGGGCCCAGTCTCCCGACTCTCTATCGGGGGACTTAAAAGAACTCTACCGTAAAGAGTAGGGTGGTGATCCCGATATTGTGTGGTCTGTCTCTTCTAATTCTACTGGGAGCATTATAAATATATAAATATATTTGTGAGCCGCTGTAGCGTACGATCTAGGTCTTTCAACCGTCAGCTCTGTAATTGTAAAGTGCATTTGAACATTTATATAGATAAATGCGCTATATAAAATCAATAAATTTATTTATTTATTTAGTTAGTTATTTGTATTTGTTTGTCCTTTTTTAATTTTTTGTTTTGATGTCATTAATTTTTGTTTTTCATGCGTGGTTTCTGTGATAAATGTATTAAGTACTGTAGTTCTAAAGGTGGCGATTTGCGTTGTAGTTAAACACTCCAAAAGCCACCAATTTCTGTACGTTGTAAAAATGTTAATGTTATTGAATTTAAATGTTTGATTACTTCTATTTCTCTTCACTCTCAGCCTTGGGATTAGCTTACAAACGATTTCAGATACCCGACACCTAAATCTCTTTTAGTATCTAAGTATTGTGTATATATGTGATTCTTTATAACTCTGATATAAAATATATTTGACTTTGATTTTTAGCTGTTTTCATCCCTCAAGCTCTTATAAAAAGGTTGTTATAATAAGAATGTAATTGTATTAAAAAGAGAATTTCTTTTTGAAAATTTTGTTGTTTATAATGGTTGTTTATTTAGTCGTTTATCATATGAGTTTTATTTTGTTACATTTTTCTGAATGATAACAGCAGTGTTCTTAGTCATGCTGTCTTTCTTAATTTTCTTTGTTGTTTGCTTTCTTCCTCCTTGTCGTCAGTTCAGTCACGGCTTTGCTGAGATTTGAATATTTGTGTGACCTTCTTTACCACCAAACATTGTCTAATAGTGATGTGGTTGGTGCAGTTGATAAGATCTTTGCTTTCCAACCACAATTTCCCCAGTTCAGTCACGGCTTTGCTGAGGTTTGAATATTTGTATGACCTTCTTTTCCGCCTAAGCTAACCAGCGTCAGCTGGGAGCTAACCTTCGATCGATTATTGTATCCCGTCCAGAAGGAGTCAAAGACTCTCATTCGCTTAACACTATAGAAACCGGAGATAAGCGCTGGCTCCATCGCCCACTTGACTCGTAAAGGATTTTGTTTCTGCTTTCTCCCTCCTTAACTTCCTTCATTCCTTTATTTATTACATTTTAATGACTTCATTCTGTTGCCCTGGGCTCGGTTCCTCAAAACCTGATTAGTGCTAACCCAGGGTTAATTATTATAATCCATGTTAGTGTTTCTTACCTTCTATTGCCCGCTTTAGACTATAATGTTGGAGTTGACTTGTTTTTTGATTGGTTAAACTGAACTGTATTTTTTAAGCATCACCAAGCTTTACTTATGATAAAACTAGTCTTTGAATTTTATTCTTTGAGTCTTATATATTAAAGACAAGGAGAGCTAGGAAAAAATCCGATCCCCAGATGGGATTTTAACCCACGACCCTCCGTGTTCTAAGTCGGATGCATCGCGCGGTTACACAGCCTGTATTGAATGACAGACTAACAGGATGACACTCTCATCTATGGCTCGGCTTTCTTCCGAGAACTCCTTGTCTTTAATATATCATACAATTATTGTTTCATCTTTAATTACCGTGCCGAGGCCATAGGCTGCTGGCACTGTCTTAGAATGCAGCGATATCGGCCGATGTTGCATTTGTGCCTGTGAGCCGCAGCCCAAAAGTAACGTGGGCTCTGTTCATGCCGAGCCGCCAGCGATTACTTAGTGATAACATCCAAGAGCATGGACCAAACAGATTTAATAAAACTCTAAGCCAGGCACGGTAATAACTAAGATGTGGTTCTAATTTTGTCTTAGTCAAGAAATAAGTTTTGAGGAACTGAGCCCTGAGGAATACAGGTTCTCCGTGGAAAAATATGAAACTGAGAAGGAAATTAGCGCCTTTGAGTGGCTGTTTTTGACTTTCTTCTTTTCCCTCTTTGCTTGTTTGCTTTTTTCGTTCTTAACTCCCTTCCATTGTTACTTAATGTGTTAAATTCCATCGATTCTGTTGTGCAGATGAGGACAAATACTCCGTGGAAGACTACGAAACTGAAAACAACGATAAAACTGAAGAGGAAGTTAGTGATTCGGGAGACTCGACTGGCTCCACTACAGAGAGTGATAATTCTGACATGGAGATGGACTCTGCCAACTATGACGAAGACCCGTTTGCCTGGGATGTGCAGGTTGGTGGTAAATGAAGGAGATAGGATTTTATTGCTGCGAGCGAAGCGAGTATGTAACTTCATATTCGGAACGTGCACAGTGTAATCGTCGGATGTCACTAGCAACGAACATGCGATACATGCGATCAGCGGTTCAAGTTCATAGCATATTGAGAGTTGATTCAAGGATGTCACTAGCATTTCGGTACAAATAATACATGCGATCAGCGGCTCAAATCCGAAAATAGAACAGTATTGTTACTATAACAAAATAGTGTACGCGCAGCACTCACTTTCTATTAGAAATTACTAGTTACTAATGGTTTGGTTAAGGATATAAATTTTCTTCACTCGTGAAAATGCGATGTTTGGCTAATCACTTACCTTTTAAAACGTAATTCATTATTTATGTGGATATAGTCCATCGTCATTGGACCATACTGGAAATTGTGTTAAGTCATTGAATGCTACGAGGCATTTCGAAGTACAGCTTAGCCTGTTTCTCCCCTCTATCTCAAACTATTTGTCTTAAGTTATAAAGCCTTCTTGACAAAACGTTTTTGATTTTGCTCAGATCTTCGTTTTTTCACGGTACTTTGAAATTGGCCAAGTCTTGAAGAGGGTTGGCAATATGCATGAACGAACGATGTCATTCTCAATTCATCTAAAAAATTACAAACCAGACTCTTAAGGACAAACATGTAATAGATTTAGTTGGAAACTGTTAAGTATTAAAACGGAAAGGTATCGGACAATGTTCTCCGTTGCAAATAGACCATTTTCGCATTGCAGATGCCTTTAACTTGATGACAACGGACTCAGTTTTGCAGTCTTAGCCTCAATATGAAGTTAAATATTCCTAAATACCAACGTAGTTTTACACTACGTGCAACTGCTTGTATTGTTGAAGGTGTGACTTCTTGCTCTTTCTCGCGAATAGTTTTGAATATTTAACAACAAAACGAGGCTAACACTGCAAAAACTGAATCCGTTGTCATTAAAGTTAGCGGCATCTGCAGTGCGAAAATGGTCTATTGAGCCCATTCTGTTTCGGTATTGACGTCATTCGCGACTAGTGCCAGTCCTCTTAAGGACGCGGCTATAAACCAAGATGGCGGAATTATTTGCTCTTCAAAGTACCGTTAAGAAGAGGCAATCTGACCAAAATGAAAACTTGTTCACAGAAATTTGTGAGAGAATAATGAAATAAGATTAGTTGTGGTTTAAGATTACCCAGTGGTGTCGTTAACATTCCGGTTTGTCATTTTCCAGGACAACAACAAAGGAACGGGTGCCTCTGTTGCGCCTTCCATATCTGAAAAAGGTAAGTAATAAGTGTCAGTCTGTTACACAGGGTTTTCAAAAGTACCCGACGTCCGACGCAGGTCACTAGCTACTTTGATCATTTGCACCAGGAACTGGTATTTCATAATATGAGTTGATGGAATCGATTTAAGATAGGACACTTAAGCTCCGGCTACCTCTAATTTTCTACCTGCAACTTTTTTATAAATGAAAACCCTGCTTACAAATCTCTTCCATTTGGTTTTCTTTACAACATCTTGGTGAATGCTAAAAGGTTGGCGTAGTGGTTATCGGTCGCGCCTCCCACCTCTACCACTCGGGATCGATTCCTGCATGGGCTCCGCTTATGGGCTGAGATTTGGCGATCTCAATCTGACTCCGATGGTTTATCTCCGGGAACTTCGGTTTTCCTTCATCTGAAAATTCGACTTTTATGCCAAGATCTGAGCCGTCGTGCGATTAAACATTAACCTCTGGCTAGGAAGAATGGGCAACCACTTCCATTGCAATTACCGTTAAATAAAGTATTTATTTATTTATTTATTTATTTATTTATTTATTTATTGTTTATTTATAAAAGGTCCTTATAAATCCATATTCATCTGATGTGTCTTCTTTTCCTCTTTCAGTAATGGTGTCAGTGTGGGAGGGACGCCAGTGTCAGAAAGCTCAGCTGTCAATTTTAGAGATAAGTGCTGCAATTGTGAGAAAAGTGGTAAGTAGATTATAAAGCAAGATATAATAATGATATTACCCCCCCCCTGCTCTTGTGAGCCAACCTTGACCTTCCTCAGTACTCTCCTCTTCCTCTTCTCTTACCGCTGTGCACCATCTTACCTACATCGTACCTCCTCTTTCTTCTCTTTTGCCAATTTTATCTTCCCAACGAACACTCGTTTCCTAATGAAGATTGCCGTAAAAGAGAAACATTTTAGTATGCAAACAACATATTAAAGAAAAATCTTTTCGAAAATTTTACGAAAATTTTTTTCGTATAGTAAAATGATAGCGCCAGTTTTCAGTACTTGCACGGCTGAATTCAGTTGTCCTCGTGTTTTTGTCTTGTTCGTTGGCACTTAGCAATAGCTATTACTAGTAAATATAGAATTTTAGAAGTTGGCACAAAGAACCTTAACTCTTTCCTCCTCCTCCTCCCAATCTGCAACTCAGCTAATTTTGTTGAAAAAGTAATTGCTTTCATCTTTTTGCCCAGTAATAATAATAATAAAATACATTTTTATAGCTCCTATACAAACATAAGCTAGACGCTCTACATTAAAAATATACATAGGTATATGTCCGTATAAAAAAGTTAAAGTAATTATATCTATCTATTTAAAGTCCATATGCTAATTTGAAAAGATAAGTTTTAAGTTTATATTTAAAAGTAGAAACTTTTTGAGCAGATCTAATATAAAAAGGTAAGGATTTCGAGAGGATCGGCGCATGAATGAAGTAGGATCGATAGACATAATTTTTGAGGCTATAAGAAACAGTTGCAAGTTTGAGTTTATCAGATGAAGAACAAAGGATGCTGTTGGGCTGGTGCAAAGTTCTTTTTGAAAGTAATCAGATTAATCTTAAAACTAATTCTCTGTTTCACTCAACATCTGTTTATTGTAGGATTCCCACAAGTGGAACATGGGTTATCTACATTTTGGCTGTGTAGTGTCCGCCATCTTGTCTCTTGTACCTCTTATATTTCGTATGTACACAACTGGGGTAAGTTTTTGTGCAACCAGTTGTGCTTTTACCGTGCCGAGGCCATAGGCTCTGGCACGGTTTTAGAATGCAGCGATATCGGCCGATGTTATACATTTGTGCCTGTAAGCCGCAGCCTGAAAGTAACGTGGGCTCTGTCCATGCCGAGTGGCCAGCGATTACTTAACGTTAAGATCCGAGAGCATGGACTAAACAGATTTAATAAAACTCTTAAGGTTACGGTATCGTCTAAGCAGTGTTTTCAGTTTATTACTTTTATCTTCTTTGTTTTACATCACACACCCTTCAACCTATACACCGTTGGAAAGGTTGTGAAATTCTCTAAATAATTGTAGAAATTGTTTTTTCAAAATTATTTTTGTGAGCGAAGACTACCTTGTTAATTTAGACTAAAAAGTTTTCCTTTGCGTAGTTCCAACTAACCAACATTTGAATTTCTTTCTAGTTTCTTAGCGCTATCATTTTACTAGTTTCTTTTTAGTTTAACTTAAATTCCAAAGCGGTGTCAGGGATTTTTCATAGCGTGCGACATTAAATTTTTAGAGCCGATTCAACGTAAATGTTTAGAATTAACTTTATAAAAAGAAAACTAAATTAAATTTCAAAATTTCCTGACACCGTTTTGGAGCTCATGATATAAGCTATCATGCATTGTGCCAAATTTTGTGGCGATAGTTAAAAAACTGATTGAGATGTAACTTTTTATATAGCCGCACGTGGTGTTACAATTTGTTTTAAGAAAGACGCATTTGAAGTAACACCGCCAACTTGTTTGTTTACTTCTGGTAACAGCCTCACTTGAAATATCTCAAGAACCAAATTAGTATTTGGAAAGATTTTTTTGTTACTTTGAAAGCTACTTTTAAGGACAAGCGTTTTCTATTGAAAAATAAAATTTGATAATTTTTTGCATTTCAGACTGTATCGTAACCTTAAGTTAAAGACAAATTTTAATTTGAGAAAAAACTATAGTTAAGACATGAAGGTGCTGACTACTTGAAATAACCGTTAATGCTAAACTAAGCCTATTGTGCTCCTAAACATTACTGTTGCAATTCTAGGAAACCTTTGACTGGAATACAGTTGCTGGTCTCCAGCAAGCACTGCGAGTTATGTTTGGCTTCTCTTGGAGGTATAAAAGTTATGTTTACGTAGACGTTATTTTATTTTGTAACTTTAATGCATGCACTTATTGCATTAAGGAGGGAGAAGGGGGCAGATATGGACTGTTTGATTTGACATTTCTTTGATTGTGAGCCAAAACTCCAGGCCCCAGTTGTTCAAAAGCTGATTAGCACCAACTCAGGATTAAATTTTTTAACCACTGGTCTTGCGTCTAACGTTATAGAGATAGATATGAATTTTATATTTGGGATTATCCAGTTTTTTTCTCCTAGGAAATTCTGAACAGTATTTTATAAGAACTGTAATATTTTCCTAAGAGAAGCGATTGCTACTGTCATGTTTGCTTACTCCACGGTTAAATTTAAAGAGCATATAACACAAAATCAGTTTTTCGATTTTTAAAAAGATAGTTGTAAAAAGACATGCTTCTGCAAAGTTTGAATGAAATTCGATAAACAAACTGACGAGTTACGGCTGTTTTATTTAAGGTTAGTTTCCTATATTTATTGACACCCTAGTTTGGTGGACTGGGACAAGATACAGGTAATGATACGTCATCAATACGTCATTTTGGCAGGAATTATTCCCGCGTTCTACTATCTTGCTTGTTTCTCAACAAAATAACGTCATCAAATCAAAGACAAAGCAAAAAGTCACGTGTTTTTTGTTCGTATGACTTTCTGGCCGAGCGACTTGAAGGGGACAAATTTTGCAGTAAAAATTCGAATTTTCTGAATGCTGTATCTCCGCGGATTTTCATCGTATTACATTAAAACTTAGCAGAAATAAGTTTTTTATAATGTTCTTTTAGAAAATCGAAAAACTAATTTCGTGTCATATGCTCTTTAACTCACCTTTGAAGACCCAGCCCAGGGTTTTATTACTGATTGCAACTTCCTGTATTTTATCCAGTGTTATACCTTTCAGATCGCGTGCAATTGTGGTAATCGGTATGTTCGCCAGGCTGGTTCTCAGTTTTGCCTTTTTCTTCCTTCTTTGCGTGGCTGAGAGATCTTACAGACAGGTAAATACAGAGCAGTGACTGGTGGCAGCGTAGCTCAGTAATAAGTAGTGAATACTTCATCTAACGTCAGTTGCAGAGGAAGTAGTTGCCCATTCTTCCTAGCCAGTCGCTGTAACAATAGTGTACTCGCAGCATTCACTTTCTATTAGAAATAACTAGTTTATGGTAGATTTAAGGAATAATTCCCGCTATTAACGTGGCCATAGTGCAAATTTTATTGACTTCAGAGTAGCTACTGGGCGGACGTGGTTGGCGTAGTTGGGAAGATCTCTGCTTTCCAACCACAAAGGTCCCAGGTTCGATTCCGGCAGTTTGCCGAGATTTGAATATTTGTGTGACCTTCTTTTCCGCCTAAGCCAACTCAGCTTTCCATCCTTCTGGGGTAGGTAAATGAGTACCAGCATCTGCTGGGAGCTAAACTGCGATGGATTAGAAGTGTCCCATCCAGGGGGAGTCGGAGACTCTCATCTGCTTAACACTACAGAAACTGGAGATAAGCGCCGGCTTCATGGGCCACTAGGCTCGTAAAGGATTTAGCTAGCTACACTCACTATTCATTAAAGAAAAAATGTCAGCTATCCACAGGGATGTTGGTCTGACACTGCATGGCTCACCCAGCTCTCCACTCAACATGTTCTAAGAGTCTCTTGGCTGCAGTCTGGATAATCTGAGGTCCTTATGTTGGACCTCCTGCCAGCTCCTGCCAGACCCTACTAATCTATGACTTGCTCCACTGGACATGGCCAAACTATTTAAGATGCTTCGGTCTGAGGGCAACATCAAGGTCTTCAATGCAGAGCCTCAGGCAGAGGTCCTGTGTACTGATGTCATTTGTATGTTCTATGGCACACATCCAAGACAGCATAGCCCTCTCATTTCTCTGGAGCAGCACCAGGTCGGTTCATTTCAGGGGTCAGCATTCACAAGCATAAAGCATGTTCCCCCCCTGACACAACTGCTGTAGACTCTATCATGTGTATGTAAAGACAAACTTGGAACCAAGTATTGGCAGCCGCTCTCTACCAATGTGACCATTAAAATCACCACAGACAAATAGCACTCAGAGTCTGCAGACTTTGCAATAGCACCCTGAATCAGGTTGTAAAACTAGGCATCTTTAGTTCTTTCATCTAAACCTGGTTGTGGGGCATGCACAGGGAGAACTGTCAAGATGGAGACCCCAACATTGAGCTTAATCATACATATTCTGTCAGAGACAAAATTAATCACTGCAACACTCTCCACCCACTTCTCAGCAAGAAGAAAACCAACACCATCAGTTCCCTTCTCATTTTTCATCCAAAAAAATTTGTACTTTGAATTTTTACTCACAGTCATATGGGCGAGTCACCTTTCCACCTAGTCTCTTGGAGACAACACAGATGAGCTTCTCTTCTTGAGATGGTCTCCACTCCTCACCACTTTTACCCTTCATTATGCCAACATTTAGCATTGCTATCCAGAACTTTTGACTTCTGATGTGGATCTGGTGATTTCAGACACCATCCAGAGACTGGGTTCAAAGGGGTTGCAGAAAAACACACATGCTATAACAGAGCTTTCAGAACAAGCCAGCAACTGCCGGAGCTCTGCTGGCTACTTCATATTTCATCGCCGGCTACTTTTTCCTGATGTGAGGTATAAAAAGTCCAACAATTTGGCGATTTTGTAAGTTAAGTTGAGCTTTAATTAAAAGTAAGAGTACTTTGTTTTGGAATTGCAGTTGATTTGCTTAACATAGTCCCTTAAAAAGTTCATGAGGTGATGGATGTCACATTCGGTTTATCTCTGTTCATAGCCTCCTACTTTTTTGAAGT
Organism: Zoanthus sociatus; assembly: GCA_025331085.2. Classification (NCBI taxonomy): domain Eukaryota; kingdom Metazoa; phylum Cnidaria; class Anthozoa; order Zoantharia; family Zoanthidae; genus Zoanthus; species Zoanthus sociatus. The sequence continues at coordinate 1,635 of JAOBAY020072598.1, read as the reverse complement.
GACCATTTAGTTCAAAACATTCTGAAAGCCCTGCTATTTAGGATTCTTATAAGATATCATCTTACTAACTGGTTTTAAGGTGCCAGGGACCCACCTTTGGCACCATCTCTTGTTGGTAAGAAACTTTTATTTACTACTTATTTCAGTCTGTTACTGAACCTCTAAACAGGTTTTGAAAAACTTGTTGCCTTTAGATTTATTCTGAATCTATTAAAAATATATAGTTCATTTGGAGCCACCCTGCTAGTTTTAGGGTTTTGTTTTTCAGTTGGTGCCTTATTCTGCTGCGTTGACTGCAGTCCATCAGGTAATTTGTTTTATTATCTAAATTATTCACTGAGTAGCGTATTTGCCCAAGCAAAAGTTGAGGTCTTTGATACCTGAACATTGAACTAAGATATCAGCCTCAACTTATGCATCCATGCACAAAAACGTAATACCTTCACCAAATCTCAAAACTTTAAGAATTTCAGTATGTAAGGTAAGAGAGATTGCAGAGCAAAAGATATATGGAATATTAAATAATTCCATGATTAATATTTGATGTCTGCAATTTTGTTTTCATTTCAAACAGCCTGCGGATTTTGTCCCTACACCCAACACCATTGATCACAGAAGTTCAGTATACCAGATTCTTTGATTTTGTTGTGAATCTAAGGTTTAAATTTTCAACCTTGTTGATGGATTTAACTAGAAAATCCTTGATGCTAAGAACAATTCACTTAGTAACACTAACTAAAAGATATTTTTTATTATTATTAATGCATTTTCATGGCTAATTTAGTTTCAGAATGTAACCAAACACACTTGTTTATCATCCTTACTGGATCTGTTGTTGGCAATAACACCAAATATCAGGTTAGCTTTTATAATATTAATCTAATTATCTATAATAATCCTGATGTAGAATTGATCAATAATTGAATGTACTTTTTAACTTTGGAATCATGGAAATTGCCTTGTCATCCCACTGGATCAATCCTGATTTCTGGTAAACTTCCCACCCCTACCCTGACTAGCAGTTAAATGTACAGTATTTTTAAAAAACTTTTCTACCCTTCCGCCCAGGGTTACATTTTTAACCCATGTTTTAACTAGTTTCCTACCTTAAAGAGACTGATTTGACAGTCTTAAATTTGGGATTAAAAAGTTTTTTCCTAGGATTTCAGGTCTTTGGGGCTTGGTTTGAGAAGCAATTGCTTCTCTCAGGAAAAGATTACAGTTCTTAAATAGAAATCAATAGAACTTAAAGATTTTCCTAGAACAAAACTTATTATTCCCAAATTTACAGTTTGTTAAAGCCACCATTGAACCCACCACTGAAACCACCATTGAACCCACTGTTGAACTACCATTGAACCCACCACTGAACCCATCACTGAACCCTCCACTGAACCCACCACTGAACCCACCACTGAACCCACCATTGAACCCACTGTTGAACTACCACTGAACCCACCATTGAACCCATCACTGAACCCTCCACTGAACTACGGTGGCCCATAAGTGCAAAACACAACACACACATTGAAAACACAACACACACACTGAAAACACAACACACACACTGAAAACACAAAACACTTTCTTAAAACATAACACACACACCGAAACCACCACAAACTTATCTGAAAC
>JAOBAY020072588.1:0-11596 GCA_025331085.2 Zoanthus sociatus | reverse complement strand
AAACATCCAGAAATCAATAAAACAATTTTAGTTCCAAAGTCTCGATTTTGAAATTTCCCACCGTTATATTACAGTCCACTGATATCACTTTCGGTTTCCCTGTCTATGTTTTTTTTTTAACTTTGCAAGGTGTAGGCTCTATTTGCATTTGAAAGTTCGAGACTTCGAGCAGATTCAGAAGAAATGAGTTGCAATATTTGAATATAAGAGAGAGGCGATGTTGGGATTATGTTTGACTGACAAGTGAAGGTGACGATCGCCTGCCACATGCCCTTTTATAGCGCGGTTTCGTGTTTTAAATCCTTTATACAAGCCTCGTGGCCCATGGAGCCGGCGCTTATAAGTGGATGAGAGTGTTTGACTCTCCCTGGACGGCGGGACACTAATCCATCGCAAGTTAGCTCCCAGCAAACGCTCATTTATCTACCCTGGAAGGACGGAAAGCTGATTGGCAGAAACGAAAGTCACACAACAAAGTAGAGATCTTACCAATTAACTGCGCCAACCACGTCCGCGTTAGTTTGAGGTTACAATTATCATCCATTGCTGGTTATGCGGAGTGGATAAATTATTCTCAGAAAGTGTTAAACATTAACTTAGGGTAATAATTAACTTTTAATTATGTTTGTTTTTTTTACTTAGAAATCATTTCGATTAATTGACTTTTTAAATAAATAAATTTAAAAACACATGCAGGTTGCTCTCAGCTCATAAGTAATCACAAAACAATCTCGACACATTGACTTAAAAAGTCCGCTCGTTACGCTATCTACGTCACCGATAATAAAGTTGTCAGTCTTAAATTGATCGAATGTTAAAAATGATGATAACAAATTTACATTTGTATAAGCAATGTTGTTAAAAGTGAATACTTAAATTAAAGTCATAATCAACCGCCTAATTTAAAAAGTCAATCAAATCCTCTTAGAAAAAAAAGATGCAAGTCTATGTGGCATTAGTTAATCTGTATCCTACTTTCTGCTTGGTAAAAATTCTAGTTTAAACTGATAGTTTTTAAATTTAAAATCAGCTGTAATCACACAACTTTTAACAAACGATAACAAATAAAGTGACCACGCTGAAAGACATCAAGTTAATCTTTTAATTCTTTCTAATCCTCCATTTGCTCCTTTGCCGCGTGCTCAGCATTTATTGAATTGGCAATAATTGAATTCAAATAGACATCCTTGGTTAAAATAAAAAATAAATATCTGTTTCTCTCTTTTTCAGCTTCACGTAAATCGCAAAATAACCGCAACAAGGCCAGCCGCTCAGAAGCTTTATACATATACTGCCTCAAAAAGGTTTATGTTGATGTAGTAATTTTCCATGTATTGTTATAAGATCAATGCATAAAAATTATTTCTAAAAAGATATTTTAAAATCTGAATTTATAATAACCGACCAGGATAGGTTATCAGGACTGATAAAAAAAACTGCTGCCGGACAAGTGCTGGGCGCGAGTTATTTAGTAAAAAGCAACGGAGATACTGAGCGCAAAACAACAATTCTGACTAGCAAAGTAAAATAAGACCATACTGATGCTGTGGTTATGCGAGAACTGTGATTTTTCATGTAAAGTCCAGTCATACTTGTTGCCGTTTTTTTTTCAATACAAAAATAAAGTTAACAAACAAACAAGCGCAAGGAACAAACCTGATTAACACAGTCGGCAAGGCGGATATCACCCAAAAATGAGAGTAGATTAATGATCCATCAATTTGAAACTTCAACATCCCACCGGGCAACCACCGGGCAACACCCGGGCATTTGGGGGAAATGGAAAGTTGAACCCAATGGAAGGGGAGGGCTAGGCATTTGAACAAACAACGAAATTTTAAATTGCATATATTCGTTTTCCTATAATTACTTTAAATATCTTTAAATGCTACAATTTTGATTATACATACAGCATATAAAGCTGTGTTTTATTACAGCCATTAATAGCAAAAACACATTTTTTTTAGTCCCTTGGGTGGGGACATTTGAACTCAAATCTTTCCACATGGCCGGGCATTTGACCAGCGATATCTTGTCCCCGATCCTGTCCTTAATTGGACCCAGAAATTTGATCAACAGCAATTTCAAAAGTTCAAATGCCCGGGGGTTGCCCGGGGGGGACATGTTGAAGTTTCGAATTGATCGATACATAACTCATTAAGAACGATGTGAAGCTGACATGAATTTTCGTTCAATGGACATATATAAGAATATGTTGAGGACACGCTAAGGCTGCATGGGAGGAAGTGCTAAACATCTATTTTGGTAATCAATTTAAAGCAGTTCATTATGCTGAAAGGACCTAAACGATCGACGTCTTTGACCTAAGGCGTGAAGAAAAAGAAAATATATCAAATTACAGAACATTTTGTTTCAAAGAAAGATTGGGACGAAAATTTCCTCAACTAGTTTTTCAAATTCCAAGTGGAGACCTTATGCACTTGAAGACTTGGGCCAGGATAGTGTCGCGGGGAGGGTCCTGAACTTCCCTTCCACAGTTCGACGTCAGGTGTGCTTGGGTCGCCCTCTCTTCCGTTTTGCCTCTGGTGCCCAGCGGAGAGCTGTGGGAGAGATGCTGTCCATCTCTTTTTATCACGTGTCTGATCCATTTCCAACGCCTTCGCATAAAGATGATGAGCTCAAGACCCTCTATCTTAAATGGGGGACCATTCAGATGCTGGCCCAGAACAGACAAGAGTGACGTACCTTTGTTGTTGCCCTACATGCCAGACATCACAATAGGCATGAGTGCGTGAGTCAGTCAGTCAGTCAGTCAGTGATTGAGTGAGTGATTGAGTGAGTAAATGAGTGAGTAAGTCAGTGAGTCATTGAGTTAGTGAGTGAGTGGGTCAGTGAGTGACTCAGTGACTCAGTGACTCAGTGAGTGAGTTTCGCAGAGAGGCTGTGAACTTCCACGAATCATGTTGATTCGTTTGAATAGTGCGACCGAAGATGAAATATTAAGTGGATTGAAAATGAGAGCGCATTCAGGAAAACATCAGACAACTCCAAGAGAAATGCACTTAAAAGGGGAGTAATCAAGGCTATAGAGTCTGGTCCGAATGAGCAAAATCAAGCAAAACTTGAGAAATAAACACCTTAACGCAAAATCAAGTGCCAAGTCGTAAGTCTCCAGAAGTACAAATAAATAAACACAACATGGCGAGCTAAAGTAAACAACAAACCTCAGTCCCCTTGCGAGTAATGCATGCGCATTCAAGGACATGGCAACTGCCCTCTGACAGATAGAAAGTCTAAAATAACAAAAATTCAGTTTCCAATAAAATTATCAAGTGGTCTCCTTGTTCGTAACGGGTATCTCCTTGGTGAGTCTGTTCTAGTTCTGGAGTCGCTAGAATCCGGTTCTTGGGTCCCCGAGTCAGGGACAGCAACAGCGATGGACGACGGATTTGGGTTGGTATTTTGTGACCCTGAAGGTGCAAGATGGTTTCCCTGAGATGAAAAAGTTGGTTCAGTATCCTGCAATATTGGCGGAATCATTTCAGACCTGGCAGTGGACTTTCACTTCCTCTTTGTGAGCATTTCGAAGCAGGTATGTACCGAGGTCATAGTTGCTCCTTATGTCGCTTCCAAACTATGTCTTCGACTTGAACATAGTAGTTCCTAGGACTAACAACACTAGATATAACACCTGGTACCCAGCGAGCCCCTTTACCAAAATTTAGGGCAAAAACAGGTTGTCCCTGCTTGTACTTGTTTGTGTCGTTTATGTTTTCTTGGTTAACCTCATCCTAGACTATGTATTCATCAATATTTCAGAAGGTGACTTTCCTAATGATGTAGGTGTTGCGCGATAAGTCAGCAGGAACCTATCTAACTTGGTCTGCAAGGACTCACTTGTATTTCCATTTCTATCAATTTGGTCTCAAAATGTCCCGCATAGCGCTCGTCTAAGCCATTTGTGGCCGGGTGTCCAGGTGCGGTTGCAGTGTGCTGAATATCATTTACACCGAGAAAGTCTTTGAACTCTGAACTGGTGAACTGACTACCATTGTCCGTTACAATGTGCTTTGGGAGGCCAAAAGTACTAAAAATGTGCCTTAATGCTGCGATAGTGTTAGTTGAGGCAGCATTTGACATAGGCACTATGTCTAAATACTTAAAATAAGCGTCAATAAGAACTAGAAACATCTTACCCTGAAATGGGCCGGCAAAATCTAAGTGTAAGCGTTTCCATGGTCCTGCTGGCCAGGACCATGACGTTTGGCTTGAAGTTAGGCCACCGCAGATATTTACGTGCTAATTGTTTCATTTTAACCATTCCAAGGTGTTCTGCATGTAAATCTTTAAGCAAGATTCCTCGCAGTGAATCTGAGAATGAATCTGAAATGAAGTTTGGCTTGATAAGGGTGGCGACTTTGCAGTTTCTTGGTATGCTGTACAAATTCTAACAGTCTCTTCAATTTCCTTATCAAGTTTAGGCCACCGCAGATATTTACGTGCTAATTGTTTCATTTTAACCATTCCAAGGTGTTCTACATGTAAATCTTTAAGCAAGATTCCTCGCAGTGAATCTGGGATTACAACTCTAGAGTACCATAGTATAAAAACATCAAACCTCCTATTGTAATAAGGTTGAAATTCTGGCTCTGGGTTCCCTGGCCAACCATTCCTGGTGTAATGTAACACCTTACTAAGACCTGGATCCTTCTTAGTTTTCGCAACTACTGTACTCGCTTTTACAATGTTCTCACCCACAATCAACAGTACATTTACACTTACTTGTTCATTGGGTGAAATATCAGCTTCAATGGGCTTCCTGGACAGATAATCAGCATACACGTTTTTCTTATCATGTATGTAATATATGATATGATTATAAGCAGCTAACAGGAGAGACCATCTCTTAATTCTAGCAGATGCCAGTTGAGTAACAGGTTTCTGTTCCCCAAGTAGTGTAATAAGGGGCTTGTGATCAGTGAACAGTTTGAAATATCTCCCAAGGAAAAATTGGCAAAATTTAGTTACACCAAACACTATAGCAAGGGATTCTCGTTCAATTTGTGAGTATTTCTTTTCTGCTTTGCTTAGCGCTCTAGACGCATAAGCCACTGGTTATAAGATGCCATCAGGGCGTGGTTGCAACAAAGCGGCCCCAACTCCGATCGATGATGCGTCACAATGAACAACTAGTTCATTCTTTGGGTTCATAATGCAGTAAAACAGAATCTGAGCACAAAGTAGCTTTGATTTTTTGAACAGCATCCTGTTCAGTTTTTTAAATCTCCAAAGTACTCCCTTATATAATTACTAAGTAAGTTATACAGAGGGGACATTATTTCTGCAAAATTAGGTACAAAATGACGTAAGAAATTTGCGGTACCAATAAAAGACTGCAGTTTTACAACATTGTTAGTGGTGCAGCATTCTCCTTTGTAGCAGAAATACCAGAAGCAGAAATGGAAAACCCCAAATAAACAATTTCCCCTAGCATGAAATGAAATTTTCTCTCTTGAGATGTAAACCACAATCCTGTAACTTTTTTAACACTCTATGAAGGTTCTCCAAGTGAATTACATCAGCTCCGCCTGTGATGAGTATATCATCAATGTAAACACAACAACCTGGTAATTCTTTCATAACATTTCCATGTTACGTTGGAAAATAGGCACTGTACTGTTTACACCATAGGTCAGGCGCTTATAGGTATACAAAACTTTGTGAGTATTAATCGTTGTACATATACTTTCTGCTTTTTGGAGAAAGTTCTAATAGATGGTATGCCTGTGAAAAGTCGAGCTTTGTGTATTTCTTCCCTCCTGACAATTTGATTAACAATTCTTCAAGAGTGGGCACGGGGTATTGTTCCAAAGTGGAGAATTTGTTAATAGTGACTGAATAATCCCCACAGAGTCTCAAATCTCCATTTGGTTTGATAACAGGGACTGTGGGTGTTGCCCACTCAGAGTGCTCAACTTTCTCAATGATATTTACAGCTTCAAGTTTTTCCAGTGCGTTTTTATATCTTTCACAGATTGAAAAGGCACAGTTCTAGCCTTGACAAACACAGGATTGTCATCATTTTACTCTCAGTGAAACTTGCACTCATTTGAGTCAGAATGGTCAAGAATGGTACTTCTGAGAAACCGGGGTTCTTACAAAAACTTTACTTTTCTTTTTATTAGCTAGGGACTAATATTGTTCTTATTTTTACTGAAAGTAGTGCATGATCGAAGGACCATTATTGAAATGTTTAACGTTTGTCACAACTGCATATATAATTTACATGGACCGCGCAACCGTATGGGCTGTGTGGGCTATAGCTCCACCGCTTTTTTTGCCCAAAGATATTTAATTCTGTCCAAGTGACAGATAATTGTAAATCCACGCATTAAAAACTTAAATTTAAAGCACTCAAATGGTCCGTCTGGCCCTTATAGTCTCCCTTTCTCCGCCTCCCAAAAAGTGCTGTATGAATACATTGAGGAACTAACAAGTACTTACCGTGCTCCCGTTACAAACCGCTACCTTTCCTAAATCACGTTGAGATCGACGTTTTGGTATATTTACAGCGGCAAATTAAATAGGACTTTCTTACACACACAGAACAACAATAACTACTTCGAAATCTTGATGGGTCTGAGCAAGGCACAAAGACAGCGCGAAAATATGTCAGAATGAGATGTAGTTCAGTGAATCAATAAAAGTATTGTACTATATTGTATAGATATAAATTAATAATAATTTATCTATTATTAAGTTACATCTAGTGCAGTTAATCATCCATTGATGAACAATTATGTGTTGAGTTCAGCTGGAAATAGCAGATGTAAGTTTCCCTTTGTGCCCGCATATGCCGCTAGTGCGTATGTGCTACGTTTTATCGTATTCTTGGGTTATGTCAACAGTGTATTTTTAAGAGTCTAAAAGGGTTTAGCTTAAACATCAGCTCACTCAATTTTAATTTTACTCATCGAAGAGATACCCGCACGCTTTAAGAAAATATTTTGGAAAATCTTTGGCGAGTGAGCGCCAATTGAACACTTCGCCTATAACTCGGTGCCGCAGCCAGGAAACACAGGAATATATCAGTCTTGTAGCCCCACCACTTTTGACATCACTGCGCGGTCCTTGATTTAGCATCGATTTTCGAAACTCCACGGGTGGTTTTCGCAGACATGAAAAATTATTATGGAAGACATATTAATTGCTAAAATTTGAATCAGTATTTAAATAAAAGTATATTTTGCATTTATTGTTTTTACAAATACAAGTTTGTAAACCCAAGAAATGAAACACAATTTTTCATTTCTTTTACCAATTTGCGTGAAAAACGTTGCGTAATTAAATAAATTTGCTATACTTTAATTATATAACTTATTAACTATTTCATTAATGAGCTGGCTCTAAGAGTCCTTTGATTATCAGTAATTTAAAACTGTTTCCATAAAGTCTTGTTCATTAAGAGTCATTGCAAAAAGATCTTCGTAAAGGTTATCTGTAAAAAATATTTCCTGTTTATCTTAGTTTGCTCCCATGCAGGAGAGACCCTTTGCGATGGTAGCAAAAGCGACACTGAACACCATTGTCGTGGTATTATAAATATCAAATTAAATTTTTGTAGACATTCTTTTAATTTATTTTATAATGCGCGCTCTGATTGGTCGAAAATCTATGTTTTATCAGAGTATAAAACATAGAAAAAGCATGTTTTATTGTTTTTCGCCACCGGCATTCCTTTTGCCAACATTTTGTTAGAGATGGCGGAAAACATTTTATTTGAAGACACTTATGATGGAGTTCTCTGCAAAGCAGCAGGGTAAGTTATCAAATAAACAAGAAGAAGCGAAAACTGGATTTAATTGCATCAGTTTGTCAATCTGTGTGCTTCGTTGTTTCTACTCGCGGCGTGTAAAATCTATATCATAAAGCAAATAAAGAACCCTAAGCCGGGTATTACACTGTGATAAAACACTGCGGATATCTGAGAACACTTCAGAAATGTAGAAAACAAGAGCCGCATTTTCTTTGTGTTCTCAAATGCCCGTCGTGTTTTATCGTGCAGTATAATACACGGCTTAGGCTTCTTTATTTGTTAAAGAAATTGGGTGGTTATAAATCACTGGGACTGAAAGGGTAACATAGCAAGATAAAATTATTTTTTAATGAAGGGGGAGGACAGGGGGTAGTTAAAAAATTTTTGATCAATGCTGTTGTTAGGACTTTTATCTTAAAGTTTAATGAAATCTCTTTACTGCAGCGTTGCTGATGGTGAGGACGGCGGAATGGATTCGCACAAAACTAAAACCGTTATTAGTTCTAATGGAGAAATTTTATGGCTTGCACCGAAAATCATCACAAGTTCTTGTGGATTTGATGTAACATATTTTCCATTTGATGAGCAGGTAATCATTATACTTATGGGCGGGAGATAATTGACTAAAATTTTCAAAACTTCCCGTAACAGATAAAAGAGTTTTAGAAAGATGAGCGTGCCAACAAAAAATTTTATCCTTGAAAGATATCAGCTAAAAATAAACAAACTTATACTTTTTTTATCATTTCTAATAATTTCAGATACCTTTTCCTTGAAAAATTAGAAAAGCATTTTCATAATTAAGAACTGTCAGGTTCTTGGGAAGAATTTAAATTTCGTGGCTGGTGTGATGCGACATTTTGTCTCGGCCAAGAGACTCATCAAGTACTTATCGAATTTCAGCAAACTTGTTGAGCATCGCGCTCAAAGTCCTGTTCGCGAAGTCAAGAAGTTAGCAGTCGAAACGAGATAGTTTATGTGTATTGATTTCATAATTCTCAGATTTATTGAGTTTTAGATACTCTAAAAAGTACCAGCTTAGACTTTGGTAGTCTAAAATTTATTAAAATCCCTAAAGAAAAAGATCCACAACCTTTCCTCCGAAAAGATACGACGATCATCCCCTCCCAATGCAAATTGGAGTCCTTTCTCCCCCTCCCCCCCCCCTTCATCGGCAAATTTTCTTTGATCTATACATGCATTTTTATTTCAGCCAATCAGTTGATTCAGTTAAAAGTATGCGATTCGATTTATAACAGATAATTTTAACCAAAAATCTAATTTCCCGCAGTTTTGCAACCTAAAATTTGGTTCCTGGACGTTCGACGGCTTCCGTCTGGATGTGATTCCAGAGAGACCACACGCTGACACAAACAAGTACATAAAGAACGGCGAATGGACTCTTATGAGTATGAAAGGCAAGCGAAACGAGATAGTTTATGTGTGTTGTCCTGAACCGTACCCGGACATCACGTACACAGTACATTTGAGAAGAAAACCCATGTTCTACTTTGTAAATGTTATCCTTCCCTGCCTTTTGATTTCAGGTGAGAATTTTTTTATTTAGAAACATCCAATTCGCAATCATAGAGACATAGATCAGTAATTTAAAGAAATAATCGAGGTTAGTTGTTAAAGTGTATACATCAGTTGTGCTCAGTTTTTTATATGAATAAAATGTCCTTAACCTTTTTTTCATGGTGTAAGTTCTTTTAAAGATTTGAAAACTTACCTCCCGTTTCTATAACAAAACAGTACACTCGCAGCACTCACTTTCTATTAGAAATAACTAATTATAATTCGTATGATAATGACAATGCTGATGTTAATACAAGTTATTATCTTTATTCTTACTGTGACAATGGAGAGGTTAGTCGTGGCAAAATAAGGTGTGCGTTGTTTTAACTTCTAATATGTTTTACTGTAGATTAATGAGTTTTAACTTTAAATTTTCTATTTACTAGGACTTACTTTGTTGTCATTTTATCTACCACCCGACTGCGGCGAGAGACTGGGTCTAGTCATAACCAATCTCCTGGCACTGACTGTTTTCCTCTTGTTAGTCGCTGAAATTATCCCTGCCACCTCTGACTTGATTCCTCTCGTGAGCATCTTTTTTTACGGAAACATGTTCCAGGTATTTTAGATTCGACATTATTACTTTAGAACCTCACAATATCTTCTTAATGTATCCACATACCTTAGTTTAGAACCTTACATTATCTTTCACATACCTTACTTTAGAACCTCACAGTATCTTCATAATCTATCCAAATACCTTACTTTAAAACCATACAATATCTTCTTAATGTATCCACATACCTTAGTTTAGAATCTCACAATATCTTCTTAGTGTATCCACATACCTTACTTTAGAACCTATCCACATAACTTACTTTAGAACCTCACAATTTTTTCTTAAAGTATTCACATGCCTTACGTTAAAACCTCGTAATGTATTGAGATACCTTACTTTAGAACTTCAAAATATCTCCTTAAGGTATTCACACACCTTACTTTAGAACCTCACAATCACCAGTTACATTCACTCTATCCCTAAATAACAGAAACTTCTCACCGTTTCCACCTCTTTATACAACTCCTCCACCGGTCTCACTAATAGAAACTACCAAGATTAATTAACGTATAAATCAAGTTATGTTTCTTTCTTTGACAGATCGCACTGGCTCTCTTTGCAACCTGTTTCGTATTAAAATGCCACTTCAACAATCCTACCCATACTCCTTTGCCCGGTTGGATTCGACTTGTGGTTCTTAATTGGCTTGCTAAACTAATTCGAGTGAATGTAAAAAAAGAGCATGAGAAACGGCACAAGGGCCTTTTATCAAAGGGTGATGGTCTAGAGAAAGAAAGTGCTTCTACGATTCACGACAAAGTTACTTTGCGGAAGTTCCGGAACAGATGCTCGGAAATTTTCAAAGGAAGCCACATTAATGTCACCAATGCACCCGAGTGTTGTGCCTGCAATCAAAACACGTTTCTCACGCCTGATTGGAATATATCCGCTTGCACAAGTCGCAACTCCTCCTTGAGTAATCTTGAACGGGCGGAGTTGGGTTTGTCTCGAAACCATCTCACACTCGACATGAATGGGAATCGAGGAACCGATCACAGGAACCTTTACGACGATTACGTGTTAAGATCACTTTTACATAGCCAGGAGTGTATATCACGTGACGTTCGAGAAATAGTTCATTTTGTACATGAGCAGGAAGAAGGAGAAGAGCAGAAAGAGGAATGGGTACTAGTCGCCCATATTGTTGATCAGTTTTTTCTGTATTTATTTATAGTGGTCTTGGTTCTATTCAGTCTTATAGTGTTCCTGAATGCGCCACGTTATGTGTTTGGACTGTGAGGAAAACAATAAGCACTTAATGAATAACGCCAAGGGAAACTGTGAGTTTTGTTTCCTCGAGAATGAATGAATGCGCCATTCACTTGGAGCGTGAGCTGGGCACGAGGGGAAACAAATCGCACTGTTTCCCGTGGGGCTAGTAGTTAAGTGTTTTGCTATACGTGGAACAATATACCGATGTCAGCTTACGACTGTGTAGCAAAATGTTACAAATTCCGGTAGTTTGCATTAACAAATAAAGAAGCATAAGCTGTGTATTACACTGTGATAAAACACGACGGGCATTTGGCACACGAGGGAAATGTAGAAATTCATTTCTCGAGTGTTCTAAAATATCTGGAGTGTTTTATCACCGTGTCATGCACGGCTTAGGCTTCTTTATTTGCTTTATGATATAGATTTTACACGCCGCGAGTAGAAACAACAAAGCACACAGATCGACA
>JAOBAY020072577.1:0-11597 GCA_025331085.2 Zoanthus sociatus | reverse complement strand
AAAATATGTTCGAAGATTTTCAAGCTTCTTTTGAACATCATAGGCTACAAAATAAAATATAAACAAACACATTTTTTATAAAATTAATGAAAGTCTTAATACTGCATGGTACTCCATTTTCAGACATTGCCTGGAAATTAGACATTTTCACATGAATTCATTATTGCAGAAATTTAATCTTGTATTAAAATTTTAATTACTCAATCGTTAAGTGTAAACGTACCTTAACACTGATATCAAAGAAATATTGCCTGTCAAGGTGTTCTCCTTTTTCCTTGCCTTTGGAATTAATTTTTATCTCCTTGCCCCATTCCATTACCTCCCATATCAGATTTCTAACAAGAACATCTGTTACCCTCAAGAGCAGGTGCAACTCGTCAGCTATGATATGGTCCAGTGGAATATTCAGTAGTGGCTTTTCTTTTGAACAATACTTCTCTCCTTGTTTATTATTTTCTTGTTGAAGCTCCTCAAGAGCTCTTGCTATTGGCTTTTTACAATAACAATCATCAGGCTTTGTCATATCAAACCTAAAATGTGTTTACTGTAAGTAACTTGTTTGAGCTCTACACGCTGGGTGTAATTCACAAATTCAGAATGCTACTATTGTTTACTAGGTAAGCGGAAGTACATCCATGTAAATATAAGCCCTAACCCTATAGCTAACCATAAGCCTTACGCTAACCCTATAGCTAACCATAAGCCTTACCCTAACCCTATAGCTAACCATAAGCCTTATCCCAACTGTATAGCTAACCATAAGCCTAACCCTAACCCTAAAATTACTCAATGTGTGCAAATGGAAAGTTTTTATGGCCGTGATTACAGAAAAGTGATATATGTTCTCCTGCTGACCTAGTATATTGTAGCTGCATTCTGCATTTATCATTCTGCAAATTACACCTGCCCGAGTTCTACAGTATGGATCACTAAAGAAGTAAACAAAAAATATTTCACACAATTTTAACTAATACAATATACATTTCATTTTCCCCTTGTGAAGAATATTTATAAATACAATTAGGTCACTCAGTTTGTCCTTTGACATATATTTGGCACACCAAATTTAACAGTGTATACAACAGTAATCTTCAACTGATGATCCTATCCTAATAAAAGGCCTGTCAAGTACACAAAGAAAGCTATAAAATCCCGGGTTTATGTTTAGAAGTTTAAAGTATGTGTAACATGGTCAAAAGCAAAATATTTATCTTTGTTTTTGCCTATTAACTGAATACTTACTGTACCTCTCACCCTTGTGTATTTTGCAGAAGAGTCAGGCATAATTTGAGGTTGCTTGGGCCAATCCCATCACAAGAAGTAGGAACTAGTATGAGACATAAAAAATTATTTCAAAATGCAAAATTAGATATTTGGAAAAGTGATGTGTTTTTTCTTGGTAAGATTCCTGGCCCAGGTTATTATCGTGATCAACTCAGCATAACAAAATTGACTACTTTTTTTAAACAGTAAAATACTAGATTTTTAAAAAATCTAGAATGCTGGATCATTTGATCACTTAAATTAATTTGAAAATGTACTTACACTAATTAATCTTAATAGCAATGTGGTCTAATTTAAGTGACAGTTTTTGAAACTATAACTTAAGCAACTTTATTGGTAAAATGAAAACAAAAAACAAAATGTCATTTGCATTTTATAGTAATGAACTGCTAAATCTTTTAGTTGCTATTGGTAATTGCTTAGCAACAATTTTACCTTGTAGTCCCCACCAAGAAACAATTCGATGGGAACTGCTGTACCATTAACCACAAGCACACCTTCCTGCTGGATGTTATTGATCTCAGCAAATACTTCTGAGAAAGTATCTTTGAGGGTGTTGTAAATTTCTGGTCCTTTAGCAACTGCAATGGTATGGATTCCTAAAATTTTAAGTTCAAAAAATAACCAAAATAAAAATCACGAAAAATGATTAACCAAGTAGTGTTGATTTTTACAATTTAAGTACATCTTAAATTATTTTGTAGAAAGACAAAAACTTTACCTTTTGCAGACATTACAGACTGTCCGATTTCCAATAATGAAAATGACAGCAGCTGATAAGTGCTCAGTCTTATCATCCTTGCTCCATCGCAACTTATTTTTACTCGAACCTTTTCTCCATCTTTTAGTTTCCCCTCTTTGATCTAGAGATTTGAGATTAGAAAAATCATAATTAGTTTTTGACAATGATAATTGATTTTACATAATGTTTTGTAATCAACTTTGCATTTTTTTGTAGATTTAGTTTACTGCAACATTTCTAGCTTACCAGTTTTTCAGCAAAGTATTTTGTACCTATTATTATTATCATTATTATTATTATTATCATTATTGTTATAACTCTTTCATAATTTTTAACGATTTTATTTATTTTTTTTTAAAATTTGTAAATAATAGTAATCAGAACCTTTTTATTGTTTTAGCGATTAATATAAATTTATTATTATTATTACTGTTACTATTATTATTATTATTATTAGAATTGATTAAATTCTATGCATTAAATGTTATTTTTTCATAACTTTGCACATAAAAAACAAGGCATGTAACTTCTAGTTTTTCTTTAATAAAAAAGACTTTACGAAGCAGTAATGTGTCTTGCTTTTTTATTTTGTTTTGCTGTCAATATTATATGATATATGAATGTAAATACATTAATTAATAGATTTTTACGTGTTTGACTCCCCCCCTCCCCTTCTTGAAAATTTACAGTAACCTTCTAAGAAAGTTTATTAGCGTTTTCTAGAACTCCAAGTTTTGAAAATATGTACATACCTTTAAATGAATTTGCTCCGTTATTGTGTCTTTAAACGAAAGTTGTGCGCCGACCGCACCAGATAGCTCTGTGGCAAGCATTGCCCCTCATCCGTCATTGACACTTCATGGTAAATATCGTCACTTGCACAAAATTTAGCGAGCAGAAATAGAATCTCCTCAACTCTTTTCTTTTCGTCCGTCGACAGCTGTTCAAAACTCGATTTTGTTCTGCCGCTGGTTTTGGCGTCAAGGACAGGGGATTCAGTTTGGCTGGGATCGGCTTCAGGGCGTGGCCGTTTTGGACTGGAAGTCTCGTTTGAAAAAGAAAGTTTGTAGTTCTTCCCACTTTTATCATCTAGTACGATGCTCTTTAAACCTAAACCAAATTGCCCGACAAAGAAGAGGGCATTTGCTGCTCTTGTCTTCAGGAGTTTTAATTTTCTACGCTACTGGTGCCGCTTCAAATTTGGAATTTCTTTTCCTCTGCAGGTTTCCAGATGTGTGTTTTCCAATTCATTTATATATTCGACCAGACTCGCATTTTCTTCAAGGCGAGTTTTTTTTTCTGCCACAATCTGCTCCTGTTTTTTGGCAGCTGTCTTAATTTCTCTGACCATTTCAGAATATAAATCTTCCATAGTTGCCTCCAGGTTCTCGTACTTTCCTCTCCATTCTTCAACGGTTTCTTGTTGTCTCTCTATTTCTACATGATTTTCTAACACTGATTCCAACTCGTTGACAAAAAGAGCTGTTCGCCAAGTTTTGTTCTAAAACTTTTTTCGTGTTTCTGAATTGCAGCTTCTATTTTGAACATTTGTAGCAGCAACTGATTGACATTTTCGTCGAATCAAGTTTTCTATTCTTGCCGAACTCTCACCAGTTTTCACAGCAAGGCATTGTCCCTTGATTGCCAAATTTAAAAGATGAACATATTACAAACTGTCTTTTTCATGAGCGTTTTTCCATGACAGTAAAACGGAATTTGGAATCTCTATCCAGCAAAAAATGGTTTGTCCCTTTTCTAGTTGCGCTTGGACGTATCTCAGTTGCGAATCACGAGCATCTGTCACTTTCAAAACACACTTTTCAATGACCTCAGTTTTAGACATACTGACTAAACTAATTACACATTGTAAACGAAAAATATCAATTCGGTTTTGGTAAAATAGTAAAAACAAAAAAGTTGAAAATAGAGGTTAACTTACAGCTGTTATAGAAACTGACAAAATCAAAAAGAAAAATGAAAATCATCTGTTTTGTAATTAGTTTAAATCATCGCTTAGCAACAGTGTGACATTGGACAAACCACATACCCTAATACTGGGCCAATATAGGTGTTTGATGAACTGTATTATGGGTAGATTTGAAGTTCAGATGAGTGACAAGATGGCGGTTATTTTGAAATTGATGGCAAAGAAATTGGTTCTGTTGAAGCTCTGTTCAAGCGCGCGACGAGCGTTGCATCGGGAAATGTGTGTTGGCCTACATATGAGGCTTTAAAGGTATTTTAACCCAAATTTGCTTTGAAAATCGCCACATGTTCCTGACTTCTGATTCACTTGATTTTGTAGACAGATGTACTTCTGACTCTAAATATTCGAAGCAAACCGACGCAAACTTTGTCGCCTTTCAAGTCACAGAGTCAAATGTGTCAAATTTCATGTAAGTTCACGTCATTTTAAGACTTTTGTATGACTTCGTGTCCGTAACGTGATGAGTTCGAAAAATTAAAAATCGCCACATGTTCTTAAAATTTCCAAGAACTTTATTTACTTAAATTTGATAAACCGATAGTTAAATTAATTTTTAGAACCAACGCAAAAATCGCAGAATGTATAAAAATCGTTTTAAAGTGACCTAGGATTTTATTTTCATACAAGTTTACTATAAAACCTGAAGGAAAAACGAAGTCTTGTTTTGTTGTGCGTACTGCGCGTGCTGCACCACATTTCTGGCCATGGGCGCCCAATCTCGTCCCCAGAGCCAGAATCCTTGTGGTCAGCACCACGAATTGAGGGCTCTGGCCAGGTCCGATTTTCAGTCCGCGAATAGCGGACTTCCGGTCAAACTGCGCAGCCGCCAAGTTCAATCTGGGAGTTCAATGTGACCAGTTTGGAGTGAAAATGGCCGAACAAGGCAAATTGATTTATTTCACGAGGCTATTAATTTTGGCTTACAGCTCATAGGTGCCGGAGATATTAATTTAAAAGAAAAGCAGTACGAGGTTATAAAATCTGTGGTAATAGATAACAAAGATGTGTTGGCAGTTTTGCCAACTTGCTACGGGAAATATCTTATATATCAGCTTCTTTCGCCTATTTATAACTTTATGGATTCCGCTGGTTCACCAGAAGGTAAAAACTCAACAATTATTGTAATTGCTCCACTAAACGCTTTGATTCGTGACCAGATTGTGAAGATGAAGGAAGGTGGGTTAAATGTTTGTGTGTTACAAGGGGATCGTCTGGGCACGGAAGATGGTGGAGATGACATTTCATTTGATGTTCTTGCCGAAGAACTGTGCAGTACTCACTTTGATTTGCTATATACGCATCCCGAGGTGCTGGTGGATAACAAGAAGGTCGCAAAATTGATGAAGACACCCGTATTCAACCAGAAAGTAAAAGCAATTGTGGTAGACGAAGCCCATCTTGTAGTTGATTGGTATTTCTCGAGATTTTTCTTCTTAACCTTATCTCTGGCTTAAGTTTTGCTATATTTGGGGCGGATTCAGGATTTAGTGAGGAAAGGGGGGTTGTTTGGACATCCTAGAGGGGTACGGACAAAATGTAGGTAATCAGAAAGGTGATTTGTAGTGTTTTGAGAGATATTCGTGGTGTTGGATAACTGTACCTTTGACTCTCTGCTACCACCGTTAAATAAATAAGCTCCAAGCACATATGGCTTCTCAGATAAGGCACTTTTTACTGGGCTACCTGGGTTTGTTTTTCTATTATTGTCGTCCAGACAAAATGTTTATCCCACAGTACCTTGAGGTGCCAGCTCGACACCCAAGGTTCATTTAGGTAGCCCAGTGAATACTTCTAGAGCATCTTGGTCTTTTTAAAAACAACAGATTGTGGTTTCCATTTTGAAAGAGTAATTATTTCTTTCATAAACAAAAATGCATGTTGATTGCAAGCATCATTTGATACTTTTAGATCTGGTTTCATAGAAATGATCAGTCTTCTAATGTATAAGTCTCCCGGTAAAATACTTTTACCATTGTTCATGGTAAAAATTGACCAAAACACCCCTGGATCTGCCCCATTATATAGTTTAAAGCCTTCTATTTCATTCACATTCTTTGTTTTCAAACTTTGTTTTCTTACCTTACCCTTTTGCAAGGGTGATTGACATCGGAGTTCTTGTAAAGTGAAGTTTAGATAAAAAGCTTTTTGAAGATTTATAAAATCTGACCTAAAAATTTGTCCTTTGAAACATAAACCTGAATTTCTGGCAGCCATCTGCTGCTTTTCTTAGAGATAATAATTATGTAAAAGTACTTTTTAGCAATCTTTGTGTCCTGTTGTTTTAAATTGTTTTTCTGCATTTCATCTCTGAGGAAGCTGTGGAGCCAATAGCTGTTAAAAATTCATTTTTAATATTTTAAAGAACAAATGTTTAATATTAATACCTCCTTTTTTCTCGAATTAATATCTTTAAATATTTTTTATCAATGCTGACTGCCCTGATAGTATACATTATTATAATAGTAACAATGTGTAACCGTACATCGTGTGCCCAAGTTCACGAGTTGCTATAATGCTATTACGGCAGTAACCGGGAGGGCACATTGTATCTTTTTTTTAGTAGTTGCAAATTATGTTGTGGTTTAGATTTAACCTAATGTACCATTAAGAACAGAAGGGAACTTGTTACTAAGCCCTGATGAATACAAACATTCCCCTCAAACTCATTACTGAATCCACTATTTTGTTGTACACAAGATTGCACTTTGTAGTTTATAGATTGTATTATCTTTATAATCACTCATATCAGTCATCATTAAACATTAAAATACTACTTAAATGTATAAAAAAATTTTGTGTGGTGTTTAGAAGCTTAAGAATATATCCAAAATGTGTTTTGGTTAAGAACCATTAGCAGGGATGACAGTCATCACACCAAGCGTTATTTTAAAGCATTTTTTAGTTATTCCTATAGGGAACAATAAAATTTAAGTCCAGCTTGTGAACTGCAATCAGTATCACCTCAAAGATTTTTCAATTGATAATATGCTTGCTGCTTAGAAGTACCCTCCAAAAGAAGATATGATTTCTTTTTTTTAGCCTTATATGCCTGGCTGGAATTTCATATTTGGCAGTGTATGGTTTAAGGTTTCTCTTTGTTTCACCAATATAAATTGATCCACAACAACAAGTCTCTCAAGTTATGTAAGCTATGATGGGTGGTTGTTTTTATCCTTAGTTTTGAAAATAAATCTAACTTTCCTTGTTTGCCATGGTATTTTAAAAATGAAATGATTATTAGTAAACTAGACCTGTACTCCTAAGCAGGAAGTATGTTATCAAGAGAAAAGTCCTAGAGGTGATACTGATTGCAATTCACAAGCCGGACGTAAACTTAAACAACTAAATGACAATTCATCCTATTTTTATATTCTAAATGCTTTTAAACAATGCTCAGCTTTATAACTTTCATCCCTCGTAATGTTTTCTAACCAAGAAAGTTTGGATATGTTTTTTAATTATTTGTCTTGTATATAAACTCTTTTAAGCCACTCGTTAACACCTAACTCTGTCAAAAGCCTTCTCCGAGTCAACAAATGCAAAATGTATTTTCATTGCTGAAGGGCAGAAATTTGCTAATATTTTGATACAGAATGATGAGAAGAAAGAGATGAGAATGAGAATGTTGGAGAAAAATGTGTTCAAGTTGATAGTGGCTCATTAGCTTTCACAGATGATGCTTAGAAAAATGTCTGGAAATGTCACTAACAGTGAACGAACAAGGACAGTCTCCCAGAAATCAACCCAGTGCAAGTTCCAGCCACAAGGATAGAGAAGGAGATGGTAACCAAGCCTGTCATTAAGATGAAGAATGGAAAGGTAGCAGGACCAAGAGGCATGATTGTGGAAATGCTTAAAATTAGTGTTGACTATGATAGACCTTGTGAATGCCCTAATTATTAATGTCAGGTGGAAAGGTTCCCTCAGGTTGGCTAGTTTTACGGGGAAAAGCAAGGCCACAAAGCATGGTAATTACAGACTGAGGTTTAAAGTTATTTGAACAAGTGTTAAAAGTGGTAGAAAGAATTATGGAAGGCTTATAAGAGAGCAAGTTCATATATAGATGATATGCAGTTTGCTTTTATGTGGTACCACTGATGCTGTATTTATAGTGAGGCAACTCCTGATGTTTTAAGGCTGCTTATATAATTTGATTTTTCTTTCTTGTAACAGGAACAGTTTCAGACCAGCTTATGGAAAATTAGATTTGCTGACAAGTATGTTTGCAAAGACTCCAATAATTGGTCTAACTGCTACTGCAACAAAAATAATGCAACAGAAAATTGCAGAATCTTTGGGGATGATTAGACCCATTTTAATTGAGGTAAACCCTGATCGTGACAATATTCGCTTCTCATCATCGCATAGAGGTAACCAGGGGGATGAAAAGCTAGTTAACATTTTGAACCCTCTTCTCAAAGATCTTCGTGACAAAAGACACGACTTCCCTCTGACTTTAATCTATGGAAATCTGGAGACCATTGCAAATTGTTTCTCCTACTTTAGTAGTGAACTTGGCATTGAACAATATGAACCGCTGGAAGCAGCAAAACTTGCCAAAAACAGGTTCTTTTCTCAGTACAGTGTCCTGAACATGAACGACAAAGAATTGTTGATGAACTGGTGCAAAGGAAATCCAAACTAAGGATAATTTTTGCTACTGTTGCCTTTGGAATTGGATTAGATATTAACAACATCAGGCAAGTCATACATATTGACGTGCCATACACCATGGAAGAAAATTTCGAAAAAGCTGGTAGAGCAGGGAGGGACAGGCTGCCAGCTAGAGTGCATATTTTTTTCAACAGTCACGACGTTTCAAAGGGTAGAAAGCAACTTTCAGACGTGATGCGAAAATATGTTCAGGACAAGAAGTGTAAAAGGGAGATGATTTTAAATTACTTCGGATTTAAGGCACCAACAAGAAGTGACCAACTTCATGAGTGTTGTGACTTTCACCAAAATGTGTGTGATTGCGGTGACTGTGTAATTCCTAGTGGGTCGTCAATTTTTGAGGATAGAAGCACAGAAGATGACATGACAAGTAATGCTGAAGCGAGTGAAGATATTGTACAAAGACTGTCACCTTATCTTGAAGTAAAATTACGAGAGGAACTTGACTTATTTCGATTATCACTCCTTGGAACCGAAAGATCGTCTGTTGGAGGCACCAGCTTAAGCAGTGGTATAACTTTGGATCTTATTGACAATGTTGTGAAAAATGCACATCTATTAACTTCAGAGGACAAACTTGAGACAATGCTTCCCATTTTCAGCAAACGAAATGCCATGGCTATTAGGAAAATTGTTCAAAAGTATATTTGAATTTTTTTATGCATTTTGTAATAACTGATTTATGATGATGTACAAGAACTAACCCCTTCTAGTACATCATGTCGACTACACCATCTGTTTCATTTTGAGGCACCTACTGTAGGTGAAGAATGTTATGTTCTCTGTAGAGTTTAAGCTAGGTCAGTGAATTTTGCTCTACTATTGGTCAGAAAAAAAGTCAGGGTAGTTTTTTCCCTTGATGTGTGGCAACCCTGGCTTGAGTGTGATGTACAGTAAAAAACATGGGCTCTCCACAGAACTACTGGACCTTGTTTGTTGACTGAGCTGTAGTCGTGTATAGTGAAAACTAGGCTACAGTTAGTCTGTATGTCTAACCCTGGTTGAAATAATATTTAGATCTTCCTAGAATCCTGTAGATTAGTACTGTATTAAAGGAGAACTGAACCCTAAAATTGACTTTTCGTCGTTTGAAAATTGAGGCATAGTAGAACAGTTATATGAAGTTTTTTTTTAACCTGTTAGCCGAGCAGTTCAGAAAAATTTGATGTTTTGCAACGAATCGACAAAATTTGATCGGTGGCTCAATATGTGATGTCAGCGGTTATTTATGACGTAGGTTACGATATTGGGACAATTAAAATGAGGAAAAAAAAGGTTACTGTGTGGCTTTTGGCTCGTAATAAAGAAAAAAAATTCGCAAGACCTATCTAGATTGTCCAAAAAATATCAAAATTTCAAAGTAGACTGCCATATTTATGTTCTGAGTATCGTAACCTATGTTATACCACACCGCTGACAAGCTCATTTGTGACCATGGTATCAAACCTTTTTTTGAAAGTTTTCTTTTTTTCTATATTAGATATCTCAATGATATTCGACTGATTTGAAAAAAAAAACTTCACAGAGTTAATCTGCTACACAAATTGATTCAAATAAGAATAGGTTAGTTTTAGCATTCAGTTCTCCTTTAAGATTAAGATCTTTGCTTACAAAATAGCAATGTTATATACAGTTTCTAAAAACTAATTACAGTAACTAGCAGTCACTCATCATCTGATGAATCGCCAGTGAGTTCAAACACTCCATTGAAAAGCTTGTGCTTGTGATCTGTCAACCAGTTGCATTAACATCACTCCAAGTTGTAAAACCTGCAGGCTATAATTAAATAGCCGGTCATCTTGGTTGCCAGAGGGAATACTAGAAACAACATTTCTGCTGTGCTGTTGTTGCGCAGTTTCTGGAGGTGTATACAAGGTCAACATGGCAAGTGGCCAAAGCACAACTTGACCCGGCACCAGAATGCCAGTGACACAGGATTCAACTGAGGCCACATACACTGGGACATGATCATCAGGTACTTGGGTCCCCTGCAGGGTGACGACCTTTTCAACGCCTAGGACTTTGATATCTGAAGGATATCTTTGAAGCAGTATGACAATGGCTCCTGTTAGGAAAGCAATATTTTGATAATCAACTGTTGCACATGCATACACAACACAGTTAATCCTTGGTCAAATGACCCACGATAGTCGATGATAGTTGCTTCCCTCGAAACTATCATCAACTATCACCAACTATCATTCACATGGTCAAACGGTGATAGTTGACGATAGTTCACCGGCAGTCGAACGAGTAAAGTCACACGAGCAGCTGTTTTCTAAATCAACATGCTTAACTCTTATGACTTTTTTACTCTACTGAGTTCAAATGTATTCTTATAAGTTATCGACAAAATCATCCAAACTTCACAGATTGTGCATGAGTGGATTGAACTTGGAGAAATCTGTGGCTAAAGGAAATTGTGATTTGCTAGTGCAACCTCACCTCTATCTCCTGCTTAACCTTTCCTGTGACATCTCTGTTGTGGTAATCATTCAAAAAAATGTCCCGAAGACAGGGCCAGGCCTCATATTCGTCTATTCGATGTAATACTCTTTTCTCACGCTTCCGCAATCTTTGCTTGAAAACGAGGCTAACGGCGCAAATATGCAAGTTGGCGGCTTCGCAGGTTGCACATTGTTGTGTTCCATTGTGTAAAAACGACTCACGTTACAACAAAAGTATTTCATTTCATGCCTTCCCTACAGAGGAAAAAAGTAGAGTGGAGTGGGTGATTAAAATACGAAGAGATCCTGGACCGAATTTCAAAGTTTGTTATAAATGTTTTCTTTTAACTGTGCTCGATGATATGTGTTGGTTTTTACTCAACATGTTTAAAAGACTATAATAACTTATTGTATTTTAAGGTGGTGACCTTTTATTAAATTTATTTGTAATAAGCTTCACTCA
>JAOBAY020072566.1:0-11597 GCA_025331085.2 Zoanthus sociatus | reverse complement strand
GCTGTTTTATTCTCCTACTACGTCATTTATGTAAATATATTATATAGTGTGAATAAAGAATTGAATTGAATTGAATTCTCACGCTGTCTCTATTTAACTTTTTCTGTCTAGCTAGCTCACTTGGGCTAATAACCTTTTTGATCTTTCTTTCAGCCCTTTTCCTTTCTCTGTCTTTGGCTTTGAACATATCATACAGCTTAGCATTAGCCTTAATTCTTTTTCTGTAATCTCTAATCCTTTCTTTCCCACACTTTCCCATTCTTTCAACTTAAAAAGTACTTTTAAACTTTACAAGGTTTTTAGAAGTGCTATAACTGCAGACTAACAGCTGGTCAGTGGTTAACTTTTCAAAAATATGTCTGAGCATGCTTTTAAAGAAAATCTGCTGACCGTTTACTGCTCCAAGTATGTGATTCTTGAAAATGTAAAAACTAAACTGTAAGTGTTTGCTTCAAAACTAATTTAGGATAAAATAGAAAACCCTTTATTAGAAAAGACAAATAATAAAAAATATTTGCAAAAACTTCATAAAACGTAACTTTTTTGCAGTTCTTTTGCTGTCATTTTCACAGAGTGTAATGTCCGTAACATTTCTTGTAATGTCCGTAACGTTACACTTTTAGAAAAATAATACAGTAAAAAAAAACTTGATAAATCATTTTATGGTATTTATAAACTATGACTCATACCACATTTGTAGGAAACTAGAGTTCTTTTTACAGTTCTCACAATTCACAGGAAAAAAGATTTGAAAGACTCAGAAAAAATGAGTGGTTGTTTTAGCTGTAATGACCGTAACAGGATTTCAAATGTGAATACCTGCAGCCAGATAAATGCACTGTTTATTTTGATTTAGTTAATAACTGAGTATTATCCAAGGTATAAGTAACTAAAAAAATATTTAATAATATGCATATTCTTTGCTGTACAGCAATCGGAAATTAAGAAATGCTGTCTGAATGTAATGTCGGTAACGATGGAATGAGCCATATGAAACTATATTATACATTTTTAAGAAGTTCAATCGAAACAAAACATCTATATCTATATAGATTTTCGATGCATTTTTCAATTTTTCTTGATACAAAAGAAATATAAGGATTCCAAGTAAGATTATCGTCTAATTCAAAACTGGCTAAATATTTGGTACGAGTCATTGCTAACAGAGGCGCTGTTTTTGTACTTGCTATGACTCTTCAAAACATTTTTACCTCGCTCTTTTAGTTACAAATGATGAAAAGCTAAACAATTTCAAAATAAACGAAGACAGCGGTAATGTGTACTAACCGGTGGAAAGTTTTCTTCTTTTGCTAATAACCTTTCCAGCTCTCTTATTTGCCTTTCATTTTTTTCTGTTTTGTCTTTTGAGTCTTGTGGAGTTTCATGTTTCCTTAAATGTTTCATTAACCATTAAGTTTCCGCAATTTCTTTCTTTTTTTCTGTCGTCATTGTTTTCCTATGTTGGAGCTAATTTTTGGCCTTAATAAATCCATTCCACTATTCTAGTTGTTTTGCTGTCATTCTATGGGAACTCGTCATCAGTTTTGTTACTAAATCGTTAATAGAAGTCGTTTCTCTTCCGCAAAGGCACATTGTCAGTAGATGTGGCACACTTGTGGTTGTGGATTCCAGGATGGTAATGGGATCTCCCTCCGGCTGCCAAATCTTGTCGGTGGCACAGGTTTTATAAACCATTTTCACTTTACTATCTGAACCAGATATGCTAAACATGCAGTCGATATCATCGGTTTCTGGTGTATGTGTAAACAAATGTTGGACTGCATCGTGTTGGTCAGGTAATGTCATCACATCTTTTCTTTTTAGATTGCCGGCAATTCTGCTGAAGAACTGTCTGAACAAAGTATAATACAAATAGAAAACAGAATATGTTGAATAGAAGTGAATTTACTTACAAGTTATTCTATAAAAATATGACTATTATAAAATAGAAGTGAATACACAAGTTATTTTTTAAAGTTTTGACTATTATTATGTAGAAGTAAATAGATAAGTTATTCTAAATTATAATATGTATCAACTTGGCTAAGCACGATTTAATTGGCTTAGTTAATGTGAGACAATAAATTATGTACCTTCTAAACAGTATATAATGGCAGATGGAAGTCGTCGCCTTGCGTTTGTTTTTGAGGATAATATTGAAACATGTTGTTTTAAAAACATGAGGTTTTAAAAAGAGTTTAAAACGTTCTTTGTTTAACGCATTTTACGGAATTTGGTAATTCACAAACTTTTAGAACAACCTGTTGCTTTTATTGCGGACAAATCGTAAAAACTATAGCCAAGACCCTAAGAGTTGTTTTTCCAAACCATTTGGGTTACTCCCCTCAAATGCTGCAAGGAACTTATCACCTCTAGGAATTTACCACTATAACGTTTGATTTACAATTTATCATGAAGAAAGTGTTTTAGGTAAGCTTGTTTCATAAGTCATTAAATGTCCTGACAGTGGCTTAATGTATTATCTATCTCGTGCCTTCTGTACTCAGCAGATAGTCCGTCATTATCCACCTCAATTGAAACAGAATAAGTGTTAAATGTGACTACCATAATGTTTTAATGCTATTTTTTAATGATTGTCATTGTGTGATCTGATGGAAATCACAGTTTTACCTGATCCACATCGATGTGTGTCCCCCATGAGGAATGACTATTGGACCTGTGTTGCAAATAAACCAAAATTTGTTTACTCAAGATTATTTTAGCACTTTGGAATTTTCTGCAGTTTGCTTAAGTTATGTATAAATTAAGCCCCCTCTGGAAAATCCCTTTTTTTAGTGGCGGTGATAAGTCATGTCCAGAATTAGGCCGTCAAAGTTTCGTGGGGCAGTCAAATTGGCATAGTGGCCATGAGACACTATTTGAGATTTCTTGATCTCAAACTGTTTCCTAGGGGTTTTTCTCCTTGTACTTCAGTTTTCTAACTTGAAAATCTGGAGCTAATTGGTACAACCAGTAAAAGTAATAACTGAACGAGAGTCAATAAATTAGCGTAAAGTAGAAAGTAGTGGGGTTTGAGAGTGAGAGGCGCAGTTGCATTTGAAGTCAGGATACACAACATTTGAGGAACAAACCTGAGACTCATAAAGAGACCATTAATTTTTCTTCTCCCTTTTACAGAGCAATCCTTCAATTACTAAGCATTCTATTATGGTATTAAAGTGTTTTAGTTCAGCATCCATTCCAAGTACGCACCTTGGACAATTTCACAATATATGCAACAGGACGTTAAGAGTGAGGTTAGAATCATGTTTCCAGCACAGTAAATCAAGATACCCAAACAATATTTTATGTCCATGTGAAATGCACTTGTAATATGAGTTTGAGTTAGTGCGAAGCTTCACTCTAATAGAAGAAAAGAAAATATTTAAGGTCGCATGATTTTTTGAAACTTTGTCTTGGAGAACAGTTTATCAACTAAGCCTTCCATATCCTTCAACAAACAGATATTTATAAAATTTAGAATTAATTATGGACACGGGAGGGTATGATGATGACACATAACATAACTGATGAGCTCTGAAGGCTGTAGTTTATACATAGAAAACAAACTGGGCAGTGATGGCATACAACATAAATATTGTTCGACAATCTTCGTCCTTACTTGCCTTGAGTATATAACTAATAATGAAAGTTATTAAAATAAATGATATTTTAAATTAAATCTTACATTTGAAATACTTGTTACATGAAGCAGATTTGTTTTGGCCTGATCCATCCCATCCAGGATTAAAGAAATGTATTTCTTAGGTTCCATCTCTCTTTTAAGCCTATTTTTATAGTAGTGATAACACTCAGCACGACTAGAGTTTAAACTTAAGAAAGCTCGTCGAGCTAACAAAGAGATGGAATTTTAGACCGTATATGCAAGCAGTTTCTAAAACGATATTGCGATTCCAAAATACTCAAAACAGCTATGGGTAAAACCGTTAATGACCCATGCATTCTCTGTAAAATCTCAACAACAAGAAGAAGCTTTATTTGTACCTGATAATAACATTTAGTTTTTAAAAAAAAAATGAATAACTAAAGTTCAATTGTTAAAGACGTCCAAAATAACCTGGAGGGCTACACGGTAGATCTGGCACCGGAACAGTGTTTAGCTTATTGCATTTATATTTTCAAAAAAGGTATATTTTACAGCATACTCTCGACATACAATATTTCAGTTTTTGTAAGCTTGCTAGAAACTGGCGCAGATATGGTTATGAATGGGAAAATGTAAACAAAATATTTGCCTATAAGCGTTTAACAAATAGTATACATTAAGCAACTCCAGTTTATCTTCAAATAGTTTAAGTGAAAGGTTTTTTTCACAAACTAGCTTTATCATCGATTTACTCTTTACCTTATTATTATTTTGGATAGAAACTTTAAAAATCGAAACCTAAAGGTAAATAATTAAGTACAAAGTTCAATTTATTAAAACAAAAAACGTATAATATAGCACTTGAGCAATACAATAAATCTCTGTTGGGTTAAGTGAACTTTTTTCTTCACGGCGAGATTACACCTCTTTTCATAGACGCGGGGTTTTCCCTTGCTGTACTTTATTAAAGTACAAATGCAACATTTGGTGAACTTGTTTTCATCTGGCATGAAATTACCCAGAGCATTCAATATGACCTAAAATGAAACGAAAATGACGCATACCTTTTAAACATATATGTTTACTTAGGTTATTTATATGTAACACCTTGAAGGAGGAGCTTCAACTATTTCAATTCTAGCAGGATGACAGTTAGAATATGACATTACCCAAAAACCAGAATTTTTCAAGTACTGAATGCACTTTTGAGGGAGATATCTGGAAAAGAATGCTTGCCATCCTTAATTCGCTGCAAATGCGCTTCTATCTGACTATCTTTGAATTCTGCGTATGTTCATCATCATCATCAATCCAGTTTTGATCCGGTTTTATCCTCGTAAACGGGGTTTGTTGTCGTGTAAAAAAAGTTTTTTTTACTTTGTTGGTGTGTTCTTTAAAGGAGGAAGAAATTTGTCTTCGTTTTGCCGATGCCTTGACATGGACACCAGCTTTTGCTAAACGGGCTTTAGCACTTACGTGAAACTGAACTTTTGTGCTTCTTTGCATCATATCAGCATATGTTGGTTGTGCATCAAGGGACTGTATCTCGTTTGTCTTTTTTTGCATATCATTTATTATACGTTCTGTTGTTTTGGTTCCAGAGAAATGTGGAGAAGCCCAGTGCATTCCCAGGTTTTTGAAATGAAGAAACATTGCCAACTGATGAAAAGTTGCTGCTGCAAGCTGAATTTCTGCGGTTTGGTAACAACCTGATGTAAGAAAGGGTTACAGAAAGGCTTTTATAAGATGAAAAACTGGTCAGATGTACAAACTAGTTCCCTGAGAACCAGGAATGTACATGTCCAGGAGATCTTCAATGCGAATGGTAAACGCTCTCATGCATTTGAATTCTGGTCAAAAAAGTAGATCAAGTTGAGATCTGATGCAGAGAAACCACACTCAAGATCTTCCCTTTGAGACTTTTGACAAAGGTCCTTTAGATGATTTATGGTCACAATACGACTCTCCTTTCCACATTCTTCCCAAATTATCAAATCCTGTGTTTCGTATTTCATGTTCTTGAGAAACAGACGTTCATAATCCAAGTAAGCAATAGAAGGAAGAGACCAATAGTATGGTGCAAGAAATCGCTCGTCCTTGGTCCTAATTTCTGAGTCATAAGCTGAACGGCAGCTGCTAAGGAGAAACCTTCAGAATCTGTTGAATAGCCCATGAGAGAGATTGGCTAATTCCTTGGATTTCCTTTATCGTCGTAAAAACAGCGTTTTCGTAATTTTTCCCAGTATTTTAAAATATGACGTGCTTTGTATCCCTTGTTGGGCTCTGGCCACATGCAGTAGATAATGGTTGGTGTTTCCAACGAAGCAAGTGAGACAAGTGTATGGACAGAGACAGACTTTGATAACTGATCTTTAAGGATGATATTGTCAACTGCCCTCTTTATCGCCTTCTGCGATAGACATTCGAGGGACTGGAAACACAGCCTCTGACCATTTGGAAACATCAGAATTCCAGGACTTTCCTAACAGTAAGACTTTCCCAGAGGCACTCAAGAAAGGTTAGAGGTATCGCAATGCTCTTGCAGCGTCACTGGCTTCATTGACTGGAAAGTTATTTAAGGCAACTGCTGCTCTCTCAATTGCTTCTGCACTGATACCAGGTTCTTGTCGTATATTGGACCCGTGAGTTGGTGCAGTTGTCTCTCTTGCTAAACCAAAAATATCTGCCAGGATAGAATAATTGGTTGATATCAGCTCATTTTTAAACAATCTACTTACATCCTTAATCACTTCAATGTAATGGTGATTGCTTCCCTTCTGTAACTTTGACACAAGGTTTTTCAAAACAATAACTTGAAACGGGTTCTTTTGGGAAGACATTACTGAATAACTGCAAAAGATCAAGGAATATTTAGCATCGTCTTTGTTGTGACATACATCCATGAGATGGTTTTCCCATTCAAAAGGGGTTAGCTTAATTCTAGTCAAATGTAAAATGGTGCTTTTCAGCAGCTTTATGATGCTGGACTTCTATACTTAACGCATCATGTATTTCATCTTTTCGAGCATAACGTTTGTTAAATCCAACAAGACCAATGTGATTTATGACGGTGTTGTAATTACTTTAAACATTGACATGAATATGGACCTCACCATGGCCTGTGTCTTGCGGACTAACTCTGTAGCGTCTAGGGGATGGAGATGTTTGCACTTACTGTATTGTTTGCATTCCTTATGCCCTTCTAATTTAGTGAAACAGTCAAGTGCAACAGTTTTAATATGTTTTTTAATTAGCGTTGGTGAACTTATATGGCGAATTACTTCATCACTACCAAACTTTTTAATGACCTCTGGTTCCCTCAGGTAGTAACATTGTACCTGCTTGTTCGGTTGTACCTTGCAGTCTCCAGAGGTCATGGCTAGTTTAAATGTGCCAAAAAATGTTCAACATTTGGTTGCTGCTTTCCCTTGGGCACTGCCTTGATCTTGGGTTTGTACTCCACAACCTTTCTTTCTCACTTAAGAAAAATTCACTGCGCTGGCGTGACATTTAGATCTGCTATGTTCGTCAGCTTGAACAACACTGGAAATTTTTAAAATAGCTTGCCCTTCCTAAATGCTTTGAGTGGTGACGTGCTTTGATTTAAGCTGATTGTGGGGACGATGGTTTGGAATAGCCAATTTCTGGTGTGGTAGGCATACGGCGCAAAAGAATGTGGAGAATTCTTACCTTCCTGTGCACCCAGAACATTTTTTGGTGCGAGGCTGTCAACTATAACAGACATGGATTTTACTGGTCCATCATCTCTGAAAGGAATACCTTTTTGTTCACTCTCGGGTGACATCTGGTTTAAAAAGGCATTGAACGAATCAGGCTTTCCTTGTAAAGAAGATAGGGGAAGCTGTTTTATTTGCCTAAAATTCTGAATATAAAACAAATTCTCCTTTAAGCTGACATTGCGCTTTCTACTACTTTGTTCTGATGAGGTATTGCTTTTTTCTAGCAACTGAGTGTTTTCATGTGACATTAGTTCATTCTTTTTTGACTTTTGTTTCAAAAGTTTCAATATCATTGTTCCCCTCTTCATCTGTAAGTGGCAAGCTGTTGTGGTCAAAAAAAATCGGCTAGGTCGTTTACTTCATGCCAATCTGTAAAGTACCATCAAAAGACATGCCCTCATTCTTGTAAGCTTTATTTACTTTCTGTTTATCAACTGCTTTTAATTTATTTTCCTCCTGCAGTGATTCATACAATGGTTCTGTGCCACACTTAAGAACTTTCACAGTAACTCTCCGATAACCCCTACATCGTTTGCGAACTTTGACAGCTTCAATTTGGCCAGGTTTTAAAATATCACTTTTTTTTAATGCATTTAAGAGAAATGTAAAGATGTCCCTGTTCCAATCCGTTGTGATGTCATTCACCAATCTAAAACTGTTTCAAAACATATTCTTGTCTGTAAGACGGTCCGATGATGCCACAATAACATTTTCTTTGACCCATTGTTGGACTTTTGGCAAATCCATGACATTGAAGGGAAACTAGATAAAAAAAGCATATAGAAAATAAAATAAAAACAGATAGAAACAAAATAAAACAACAACAAATACAAAAAACTAACAACCTTGTCTTTTTATTTTGACAGAGTTAATCGAAGATGCAATCAGCAGTCAATTCAGTGAAGTTAAAGATTCTAATTTAAAGAACCTTAGTGAAAGACTGCCTGGTATTCTTCTACAGAGCAAGGCTTCAAACAGAAATTGAAGTATCAAAGAGGCTATAATAAGTGGGCGAAACGGGCATCCCAATTCCCCGAAATGAATGTTTTTCCTCCTTCTAGCAAGTATGTCTCGCTATTTTTCATTAGTTTAATTCAACAGCTTGCTAATTTAGACGATCCCTGTTATTCTAATACTGTTAAGTCGGTTACTGAGGCTGCTAAACGTATTTTATATGTTAGAGTTCAAAGAAAGAACCAGTTACTCCTGAGATCATTCATGCATTGTTTGAACGCTATGGTTCCAATTCAGCCAGTTTATCAGATCTCCGTGTTCTCACGCTGTTTGTGCTTGGCTACGCTGTTTTCTTGCGTTTTTGTGAGCTTTCGCAGTTGTGTAGGTCCAATTTTTACTTTGAAAATCACTACATGAGAATTTTTATAGAAAAAAGCAAAACAGATATCTACTAAGACTGCACTTGGGTACTTATTGCCAGGACTAATCAACAAACTTGTCCAGTAGCTTTGACACAAAGATATTTTGAGACACTTGGTCTACCAGAAGGATCTGAAGAGTTTATTTTCTGTCCCCTAACTTTTTACAAAAAACAAGGTGTGTATAAGCTTAAAGGAGCTGTTCAAATTTCATATTCTAGGGCAAGGGAAATTGTCTTAGATGCTTTTGAATCTAGTGGTCTTGCAAAGAGTAAATTTGGCTTACATAGTTGAAGAGCAGGTGGTGCATCCACTGCAGCAAACTATGGAATCAATGACAGATTGTTTAAGAGGCATGGTAGGTGGAAGTCAGAAAATGGCAAAGACGGTTATATAAAGGACAGCATTGCAGCCTTGCTGTCAGTTCTTAGATCATTGGGTATTTAATTTATATCTTCCCGTTCTTTATATATTCGCATGTGTCCTGAGTGGACACAACCCTGATAAGTGGTACAGTGGTGCTCAAAAGAAACGTCGCGAGATCTCGTTTCGTATCGCAAGAAGGGTATTGTTCTCGCAATAATATTTTAAAATTTTCCGAGATCTCGCAAACAGCGATTTATCGTGTGAAATATCAAAATCCTATTGTTTAAGAGTCTATGATTAATCGCATCGAAATGCGATATATCGCAGTTTGGAAGCGGAAAAAGATTTTGAGATCTCGTAGTGGCAAAACGATTTATCGTTTATTTGCTCAAACGAAATATTGTAGGCAAGAAAAAGAAAGTAGCTTTAAATTGTACAGAAGTCAAAGTAACTTGAATAGTTAAAAGAAGCAATAAGAAATGTTCGTAATTTACAAGAAACAATAATCTACGGCTTTCAAGCTAAGAAAAATCACACCACAAACTCAGTCATACACACAGTACCTGAATAAATGGCTGATGATTGCTCGTTCGTAAATCATCGCAATAGAATAAACACTTTGTCTTGTGGCAACTGCGTAAAAGTAAACATCTCTAATGGAAATATTCAGCTGGAGAAAGTTTTGCAGTTACAACAAGCATGTTAAGTATTGCGGTTACGGCATTCATGGTAGTGATTCTGTGACTAACAAACACAATAGACATGTGACACCAACATGATTGGCTGTATCTTCTGACAAATCATAAGTCGTGATGGAAACTGGTGTATTTTAAAAATCCTAAAAACTAAACTTTGCAGTGATTTAGTAATACTTTGCGAAAAGTGTGTTACATATTTACAATGGGAAGATTGAGCAACTACGGTCGAAATCGTATTACTCAGCTTCATAAGCAAAATTACAACAGCAAACAAATCGCACAAATCCTTTAGGAGCTATCAAAGTCATAAAAGAAAATACCAAATATACTTCACTTTCTTTTGTTTATATGAAATAAGTGCCTGTGATTTATGATTTTTTGTATTCATCTCTCAAACAAAATTCAACTACCATTTTTTATTATCTATGAAGAGGGGAGTGATATTTTACGCCAGAATAAGTTTATAACTTTGATCTTGAGATTTTGCGTTATGTTAAAGTGAGTGCAAAAATATAGTATGTTCTCTCACTTCATAAGTTTTTGTGAGAAACCGCGTCAGAACTCCATATTGAAAGCCAAACTTTTTTAAAAACGAATCTCTTCTGCCTATTTTAATGCTTTTAATTTTTGAAAATGGATAAATGTTTTGATGCCAAAATGATTTAATGACTTTGCAGCTTTAAAAAATATCTCGAAACATTATAAAAACAATGAAAATCTAGCGCGTTCTCGCTTCAAAAGTTTTTGTGAATTTACCAAGCCGTCAGAAGTGTTATTGAAAAATCGAACTCTTGAAACAAATGTCAACATTGAAATGGTAAATGTATTGCTGTCCTAAATGATTTAATGACGTCAGCTTTAAAAAAAAGATTTCAAAACGTTATAAAAACATGAATGAAAATTTACCGCATCCTTCTCGCTTCAAAAGTTTTTGTGAATTTACCGAGCTGTCAGAAGTGTTATTGAAAAATCGAACTCTTGAAACAAATCTCAACATTGAAAATGGTAAATGTTTTGCTGTCCAAAATGATTTAATGACTTCAACTTTAAAAAAAGATTTCAAAACGTTATAAAAACATGAATGAAAATTTACTGTATCCTTCTCACTTCCGGCATTTCTGTTTCCCGCTAGATGCGAAAAATTAGCCGAATTGTTTTTAAAATACACAATCAGGCAATACTGTTTCAATTAGCCAAGTGAATTTGGGGAAAAGCGAGTGTTTTTAAAAAGATTATAGATCTTTAAATAAGAGTTATTTTGTTCTTCATTTTTAACAAGAGATACACATTCATAAGCGCCAGAGTGCATCACGACAACCATGTCACAAATCATTCAGGCTAGGTATACTCAATTTCATAAGTGTAATCTCTATAACAGCAAACCAACTACTACGAAACAAGAATTTTAATACACAAAGAAATACAGTGGTCCATGCAACATAAAATTAGTCAGAAAGTGCAATCCAAATATGGGTTTCAAATCTTTGTTTCACGTCATTTTTTTCACGCGTATATTTCCCTATCAAGACTCGTAGTGCGTTTTGATTGCAGCACTTACAACAAATTTGGTTAAGTGCGGCTTTGTTGTTATACACGGTAAGTTTACCCTATAGAAATCCTAGATTTCACTGAGCTATTTACTGAACATTTATTTTTAGTTTATGTTATTATTTTTGATTAAAAGTTGCTTTGAAAAGCACAATACAGTAACGGCAAAAGATATAAAACGAATTCCTGGATTTTTATTACGAAACGTTTCGGAGTCCTCGTGACATCATTGTCAAGTGAAATTAAATAATTATACAAGTGGATG
>JAOBAY020072555.1:0-11598 GCA_025331085.2 Zoanthus sociatus | reverse complement strand
GCGGCCGCCCCCCCTTTCCCGTCCCTGTCCGTGCCGCCGTCACTGAGTCTTTGTATTGATGCAAATTACTCTTACTATATATACTTGTTTCCAAACTGTCCTGTACTACTCTGATGACGATGGCAATTGGGGGGGGGGAATTGGCTTATACAGAGGGTAATAGATAAAACCCACTTTTTTGGCCTTGAAAAGAGAGGTCGACTTATACAAAGGGTCGGTTTATACACCGACATTTACGATAGTAAGTTATAGATTAGTAGATGAGACTAGGTACATATTCAGAGATCTTACCAACTGAGTCAAACTCACTAGCACGATCTATTAATATTAATGGCTCAGATGATTTATGCACAGCTATTTACTTTTGTTTTTATCATGCAGCATTTGTAAATGCCTGCAGGCAGGCAAATATGAAGACAGAGTGTTGGATGGTCTACAGGCTTTGGATCTTTCATTCTCTAAGGTAAGTGTTATGATACATGTACACAAGTCTATGTGATAGTCTGAACATAAATTTTATATTTAATTCAAATCTATCAAGTATGTCCGTGTAAAAAGTGTTATAAATCTTATTGTTATATTGTCAGCACAATATCTCGTTTCTAATTGTATAGCTGCGAATGCATAAACAGATTATAGAGTGCATTGTAGTTTATTGAGTGCAATAAGGAAGTTGCTATAGAAACACATGCAAGCGTCAAATTTGAAAACAAAAAACAAAATGGCTGACAGTTATTTTGCTATTTCCAACCAAAGCGATGTTAAGCAACGAAAAAAAATTTCTAAAAACCCAAGTTAAAGACGGTACGAGTACGAAGACTCAGAGCTCGATAAAATGTTGCAATTATTCTCATCCGAAACACGATTATCAAGAATGTAATAAACAAGAAATCGTATGAACTTGCTCGTGCATCAGTTTCTTGATTTATGGCCGCTTGTGATGTTTTGAAGTTTTCATATCGCACTCATCGTCGGCTCGTGCAATTTGAGAATTTCAATTTAACATCACTGACGCCCATAAAATAATACACTCGTACTTAATAAATACTGGTTTTATAACAGATCACCAATCAATAGTTCTTTCTCGGTTTAAAGTACCTACACAGAAATTTTCAGTGGCTATCAACAGTATTATTTAAATGGACACAACATATATAAATAAGTTGTTGTGTTCTTTAAACTAAGTTTTCTAAATGTTTCAGAAATTGTTAATTTGTAATTCTAACAAATTTGTGTTTGTGTTCAAGCCTCAGGCAGTACTCATTTTATAATTTATCAATTATTTGCTTATTCGTGAAGTTCTTTCAAAATGACTTAACATGTATGCAATGTTTTGAAAAAAATGATGAATTAACCTAAACTTTTTTTATATTTTTTTTATTTACAGGATGAAAAGATTAACCCAAAAAATTTTTCATTTGAGAACTTCTACCAACTTTATCAAAGAGTGTGCCCACGGCTAGAGCTGGAGCAGCTGTGCATTAAATGGTACAGTATAATATGGGAAATCTCATCCTATCCCTTTAAGCCCAGTCTACACAAGCAATTTTTATTTGAAAACAAAAGATTGGAGACTGGGCTCTACGGATGACGTCAGAAACATTGCCATTTTTATGTGTTGTCTTTTCTACTCGTATAATTTTCTGTATGTGACAATTTTTATTTGCCACATAAAAACTAACACGCCAGTTTTTCAGCAAATATAATTGTCATACAAAAATTGGTCAATTTTGTTCTTCTACACGAACAAATGAAAATTGTCACATAAAAATTGTCATATAAAAATTGCTCGTGTAGACGGGGCTTTGGATAGCAGTAGTTTGTAGTAACTGCTAAATCTATCACTTGCTCAAAAGTGTAGATTGTTTGAAGTCTGGTAATTTTGCTTAATAGAAAACAATTATTAAAAGCTTAATTTATTATGAAAAAATAGCTACACTGCTACTGACATGTTTACTATCATTACTGTCTGTGTGAAGGAGAAATCTGTGACGAGATGAACCACTTGTCTAACAAAATATGATCATTTTGAATCAGTTTGAAGGTGTTTCCATGCAATTTCATCACAGGAACCCCGCATTTTATGTAAATTAAATTGCAAGTTTTAAAAAACAGATAAATTGGGAGTTTATGTAATGAAGATTATGTTTAGAAAAAAAAATATGGAGCCGAAACCAATGGTAGAATTACACGCAATTTAGGTATCCTGCTGATGAACAGTAACTGCTTTATTATTTATTTTCAACAGCATTCTAGTTATATCTGTTTAGACATGTATTAGAAAAAAAATAGGATGTAAATTGTTTTGGAGAATTTCTGGATAGATTCTTAGGTCATTTTTCGGGATTTTTGTATCTGTTCATGCTTATGAAAAATAGTCGAGTGTAATTGATAGAAAAACCGTTTTGTGCTTTCACTGCTGATGATTGCTGCGAAGCAGTTCACTATTCGGTACACGGTTCGGTCGGATGTCACTGGCGATGAATTACAGAACATGCAATACGTACGTTCAGCGGTTTGAAACGCTATGCGGTATTGAGAGTCGATTTGAGGATGTCACGGGCGATGAATTTGCAATGAAGGTACACAGCGGTACGGAAGCCCAGGACGATCACTTACGGATTTGATTTTAACTTTTTCGGATATTGCTTTTAATATTTGAAATTTCTATATTGGTTTTGAAGATTTTAATTTTAAATCCAGTCTTTGCAATTTTAGGATTCGATTTTTTACTTTATGGTCAAGAGTTTTGATTTCGGCTTTAACTTTTTTTCGTTTTTAGGTTTTTGTTGCTTTGTGTATTAAATCTGATGTCTATTTTACGGGTTTAAGGAAACCACCCTATTGATAAAATAACAGATACTTTCAACTGTTGACATCCCAAATGTTTCCAACTGTGTTTGTGGTCCAGCTGTCACCATCTTCACATCAGTGCAACCCCGTAAAAACCATATTGCTTTAATTGTTTATCTTTCTAATGCATTCTCGCAGCACTCACCTTTCTCATAGAAATTACTAGTAAATAATTTTTTTATTATCCAAACTTGTGTTTTGTGAACTTATGAAATCGCACCAAATTGCAATTAACTTCCCGTTTTATTAATCATCGGTCCATAGCATAATGTTGCCTGCTGAGCGCTTGGTTGCTGGGGAACAGCAAAACTTGTTCACGTACGCGTGATGGCGGATTAAAGTAGTAATGAGCACCATTTTGCTATAATATCAGAAGATTTCATCGATAATTTAATTTTTTGACCAATTAGTAGGTTTGTACTAAAACAATTATACCTCTCGGTCTCATGGACTACGAGTTTGAATAGCCCATTCGGCCCACGGCCTCGTGAGCTATTGACTCTTAGTCTATTCGTCCTCGAGGTCTAATTGTTAAATATATTTATATATTATTTGTAGGTAATGATGATTCGAGGCTTTCGTAGGCCTCTTAGAGTGCTCAACATAAATGGAGTTAAGTTTGGATTAACAATATTGTACAAACTGAATGAAACTTTATTTAACCATGGGCAATTCATCAGCTATTTGCAGAAGGATTAAAATTAAAACTACTCAATTATAACTATAAACTACACTATATTAAAAGGCTGCTTTCCGTGAATACTGTGCCTTATAGAGCTTTAATGATTTCGCGTTTGAAGGACCTAAGGGATTCCGCGCACCTATACCCTCATAAGGATGGCGATTCCACAGTGTGGTACCACTATTAACCGAAACTATTTTTAAAATAATTTGTGAATAGCAATCTAACGTTAAGTTTGTTCACGGAGTCCCTCAAATTGTAGCTTTTATTTCGTTCAGAAAATTTCGATGTTTCGATGCTAAGTAGTCCGGAGTTAACCCATGTAGGCATTGGAAAACCATGGTTGCATTTTGTATGCTTCGCTGGCGATCAAGATTTTTCCACCCCAGGACTTCTAGCAATTGGCCAGCATTAACGTAATAATTAGAGAAGGTTTAACGCGGGTTGCTCTATATTCTGCAATTTTTGAAGCTTGTCTTGTAAAGTAACTAGTAAAGTACCTTGATTAACTGTGCATCCCGCAGATATGTTTCTTTATAATATGTAATCTTCATTAATGTTCACTTAATAAGAAAAACGAACTGTCAAGCATATGCCGCATTGGAGAGAACTTTCTTCTCAAAAGCACTTAAAACCTTTCCTGAATTTTAATTAGGAACTGTTTTTTAGGAACTCTGATCTTGTATTCTTGCACCTGACGAGAGAGGACTGCATGGCCCTCTCGAAAAAGATCTGTAGGATGCACAATTGATTAAGTTTCTACTATGTTGTTAATCTATACATTACTTGTATGTATGTATTCAGGAGCGTGGAATGAGAAAGAAAAAGCTCACTGTAGAAGTTGTCATCGTTAAGACGAACATCCAGAAAAACAGGCTGTCTAAAATCTGTGCCAGTTGCTGCCATCTGACCTTTCTCTCCTCGAGCGTATCATCATGGGACAGTTGTTCCGATATGCTGTCTAGCTTGGCAGACAGGTTGTCGAGTTTTTTTCCAACAACACAACTAACGCACAAAACTTCTTTGTCGGAAGATTTTGGATTGCAAGGGCATTCATTTTTGGCGCTCTCATTTGAGTTACGTCTACAGAGAGGAATGAAGGAATCTCTTAGTTTGATGTTACTCTGAAATCCAACCGACAAGTTACCATTTAACTTGTCACTCTCCCTTTTCTCGCGTGGAAAGTTGATTCGTAATAGCTTGGCAAGGTATCCAAACACCAAAACATCTACCCAACCAGGGATCTTCAGATGTGGATCTCGATGGAACACATACAGCATAACGCAGCTTGCCTAAATTCAAATAAAAACACACATTTAGAGTCTTTAAAAGAAATCCCTTATTATTTAATAAAGTTTTGGTCACAGCTGAAGAGGATGTAACGTTATGGCAGAGGTTGAAAAGTGTATAATACTTAAATAATCGTTGCACACTTTTATTAGTCAGAATCGATAAAGTAATTTTATCAGCTGGTTGAATCTCAAATTGCAAAGGGTATTTGAAATATCTGCTACAGAGAAGTTGATTGGTCAACTGATACCAGGATCAACGTACAGAGTTTGGGTGTACGCTCGGAATATTGTGGGATATAGTAAACCTGTTGACA
Organism: Zoanthus sociatus; assembly: GCA_025331085.2. NCBI lineage: Eukaryota > Metazoa > Cnidaria > Anthozoa > Zoantharia > Zoanthidae > Zoanthus > Zoanthus sociatus. Next base: position 6,457 of record JAOBAY020072555.1, on the reverse strand, counting down.
CCGAACTCAAGACACAAAATGAAGGTGCCAAGATACTGATTATCTTTCTTGTTTATCATATATTGTTCTTGCCTGATGTACGGCGTTATTATAACAGCGATTGCTTATTAAACAAAATCCAACATAATTTTATGAAACTTTGCATTTTAGTGAAACGGAAGCAAGAACAAAAATCTACTGTTCATGAAACTGGAGAAAGTTTGGATGCTGTTTATTGGAGCATAATCGCTATTCTTGCTGTTTTCAACTTATTACAACTGTTGTACAACGTTTGGATCCGTCGAAAAATGAAAGGTAAAAGAAAAAATTGTTACTTTATTGTAAAAAGTAAAACATCTTTTGTAAGACCCTTTGACTGTTTTTTTTTTCTCTCCGTTACAGAAATGGAAGAAGAAAAAAGGTACGGATGGACTTCCAGCTAATAGATACAACGTGTTAGTTACACTGAATGTTAAACTAATGTTAATGAGCTTCTACATTAGAACAACTATAAAGTGGTTTGAACTTCCTCAGCTAAGACTTTACACAAAAATGCACTAGACGATTTTTTTTCTATTTCAAAGTTTAGAATATTTGGTCAAATAATACACATTGTGTTTAAGTTTAAAATGTTAATTTTCATGTGATTGTTCCAAACTGGAGACAAACCAACACATTTTTCAAAAACTATTTTTAATATTTTCCAGACTTTTGATAGATGAAAGGAGTGGAAACTTGTTCTCAAAAGAGGTAACAATTCTTCTTAATATTCAACCTATGCTAACTGCAAAAATATGCGTCCAGAATTGGTAATAGTCCATTTCGCTTAACCTATTGTTAACCGCCATAACCGAGCATTTCTTTGGTTAATCTGGGGGTTTGACCGAGGCTAAGGAATGACTGAGTCTCTCCTGGCCATCAGATTTACACAATCATCGAAATTGGTTTGCTTTCTTGTAAGAAACATTTCATGCAAAAATATGGAGAGCCTAGTTACTCTAAGTTTGTAGTTTGTCTACAAGTACTCCCACTCGATAGCGACGTACGTATACACATGAATGAACTCGAAATTATTCATAACAACTAAAAATACTAACCCGTAATTAGTAAATAACAGATTGACTGTAGGTGAGCCCGTAAGTGATAACACCTAAAAATACAAGCCCTTAATTAGTACATAACAGATTGACTGTAGGTGAGCCCGTAAGTGATAACACCTAAAATACAAGCCCTTAATTAGTACATAACAGATTGACTGTTGGTGAGTCAGTAAGTAATAACACTGAAACAAAAGGGCTGACGAAGGTTTTTGATTTTGTGAATTGTATATGAGTATTTTATTAAAACAAAGGAGATTTTTAAAATAATTTTTGTAACATACTTTGTTACGTTTTACCCCCTTGACGGCATTTTGTAGTGGACAAGCTTTTAAAACTATGTGTAGTTGTAAAAAAGTCACTTCCGAATTATACTTCAGTTACTCTAATTAAAACTAAAAATTTAGGTCGAGGCTTGGTACCGAAATCACAACAACTCTATGAAAAGTGAGTCCATGCCTGAACTTGTAATTTCTCTTTGTAGTAACTAGAACATAATTTAGAAAGGAATAATAAACTTGCTCATGGGTCAGTTTTGACACGCTCTGTGGTTCAGTTATAATTTTTTTTTCCTTTCAAATCACTATTGTGGTATACACTAAAACACTTATTATATTTCAAATTTGATGAATGAGTTAATGAACATATTCCTGGCGCCTTAAACGCTCAAAAATACTCTACAATTATCCAGGGCGCTCAAATGAAATAGAACAGGTGCTAATTCTTCCTTTGAATTAATTTATTTGGTGAAAGTATGAACTAGCAATAAAGACTCAATACGTTCGTTTCTAATCAGGTTCCACTTGTTCTTATGCAAAACTAGATATCGATATCAGTCTAATATTACGTTTTACTGGCTTTTTTACAGCAGAACTTTGAGGATGATGAAGAACCAAATCAGTTAAGTTCACCTTCAGTCAAAGAAAGCGATATTGCTCTTGTGTCAATGGAAAGAAGCTGGGAGGTGTCACGTGATCGAGTTAGCATGGTGAAAATCATTGGAAAAGGCGCGTTTGGCCAGGTTGCTAAAGCGAAAATTAAAAATGTACCAAATGTGAAAAGAGATGAAACGGTTGCAGTAAAAATGCTAAAAGGTTTGTGTACGTGGAAGATGTAATATGAAAAGTAAATTGTATTACGAAAGCGTGGGAAAATTATAAAGTACAGACATTTCATTTCTTTAAATTAAACTATATCTGCTAAAAAATCACTTTTATGAAATGTTGACAGATCGTCAAAAAGAATAAAACGTAACATTTTAATGTCGTGACGTAATATCGTGATGATCTAGTTAGATTGCAGGCGCAAGTATAGCGTCCTCCTTAGTCAAGGCTAGCACATTTTTTAATATATTTCTATAAGAACAGGGACCGAGAGATCGATATAAAAAATACTTCTGAAATCTCAAACAGTTGTAGTTTTATATATCAAAAGTAACTGTGGAGTTTAGGCTCCTATTAAATCTCATCATGCAGAGAACGCTGCAGCCACAGATAAAAAAGACCTGTTATCAGAACTTGAGGTGATGAAACGATTGAGACCCCACCGACACGTCATCAAACTTTTAGGATGTGTGACCGAGACAGGTTAGTAGGTTTAGTGACAGTTTTGTATTTCTTTAGCTCTAACATAGAACAGAATGAGTTTTAAACAACATTTAAAATATTAAAATGGTATAAAAAAATGTTTAAAAGTTAAAAGTTACAACAAACGTTTGCGACTTATAAATTCATCTTCAGGTTAAAAAAAAAAAAATTTTTATAGTAATATTTTAACTTTTTAGCGTTTTTAATGAATAAACAACATTTAATAACTGCATTTGAATGAGCTTTTCCTGTTGCGTACCTACCTGTAAGTCCAGCTTTTTTGTTTTTTCTTTTCTTGCTAACCTGAAAAATAATCCATGAGAACAACATTACATTATCTCTTGTCGTGCAAAGCACACATGCTTTGGCGCAGTAGAAAAGGTCTCTTTCTACCAACCACAAGGTCTCGTGTTCGATCCCCGGCCTCAATTGAGATTTAGACGTTTGTGCGACCTTCTTTCCTGCCCAAGCTAACTCAACTTCCAATCCTTCGGGGGTAGGTAAATGAGTACCATTAAATTGTCTGTTGGGGGCTAGCCTGTTATGGATTAGTGTCCCATGCAGGAGAACTTTCATCCGCTTATCACTACAGAAAGATAAGCGGTAGTTTCGTGTGGGCCATTTGGCTTGTAAAAGATTTAGTTTTAACTTAATACACTTAAGACATTGCGCAAAATGGTTTCAGTCTTTGTAATGGAGTCAAAATAAGTTTCTGCCATTAAAATTTTTGTTGAGTACAGATTCATCTGTACTGGTCAAAATATCAAAATATAACAGTTTGTAACTTTCGCTAAAACAGTACATACAAACTTTTAAACTTGAGCTTTCGGTTTAAGCTAGAACCTTGATCACAATGGTTTTTGGTCATGCTGTCTTGGTTTTTCAATCTTTCACACAACCTTTTTACTATTTGCGGTGGCTGGTTTAGCTATATTGCATTCTTTACTATTTATTACTTATCAGATCATTAGGATATTTTATTCTGTTGTAGGATATTGGTATTTAACTGTTCCTTTTAAAGTGTTTTCCACTAGCATTGTGATAATATACTTTCATGTCATTTTATTAACTCTATGCGTACCCAAATTTACGGTGTTCAACCTATCCATAGAGAAAATAATGCCCTGGGATCCCTGACGTTACCTCATACATTACATTAACTGGCTGCGTTTCCAACGTGGTTAGTCCTTGTAGTGTAATGGTCAACACTTCGGACTCGTAAACCAAAGATGTGGGGTTCGATTTCCGCCAAGGGCTTAAAAATTGTTTTCTCTTCTTTTATTTTACATATTTTGATTCTTGTATAGTTGCTGATTCAGCAATGACTTAATCAACTGTTAAGTGAATTGCTGTTTGTTTAAAGCTTTACCTGGTGTTGGCTAAATTTTGGGATACATTTTGGGTTATGCAAAGGGTCGGATGTTCCGATGGCATTTTAAAATATTTTTTTTGCTGAAGTTTGAATGTCTTCTTTATATTAATATTGAATAGAACATTTCCGAATTACAGTTTGCTGCTGACCAATAGAACCTTCAAGTCGAGGCAAGGTGTTCACCATTCACACATTTACTGTATTTTTGAGCAAGTATTCAGATATATTTCAATCAATATGTGACGTCATTGATCACTTTACATAATTTTTTTATTAAGTTAAGTTGAATTTAAATTATAAAATTAGAAGCTCATTCGTTGATTGATCAAGTATTTTCAAATCAAAATATTTTGGCTGTATTTGCTTTCTGCGCTAAATCAAGAAGAAAATCCTAAACACATTGTTTTATGGTAAAAAGATGTCATTGTGACGTCATTAACATAATGAAAAGTGTGACTTTGTGCAAGACACTCAAACCCAATACCCCTTCATGATTTTTTTCAGATCCCTTGATGGTGATTATTGAATATGTCCCGTATGGAGATCTCCTTGGTTACTTGAGAAAGAGCCGTGGACTGAATGACACATACTACAAGGACCCGGATATAAAACCTAAATCAACTCTTACGTCACAACAGCTCATTAAGTTTTCATGGCAGGTCGCTGATGGCATGGCTTACTTGTCCGATAAGAAGGTTGGTGCGAAGTGTAAAAAACTGATCGCCAATAACTTAACTATATAAACTATAAAATAAAACCAGTTTTTGCAAGTATGAAAATCGATGTCAGTTAACTTGATATCGAAGCTACTAAACATCTTTTGAATGCTTTATTATAGTTCTTATTTTATTTGTAACTGCAATGTAGTGTAAATGCAAAGTAACTAATAGAGCAAGACACTCAGTTCTTATGGACAGTACGTATTTTTATTCGGTTTGTTTTCCTTTCTAGTGCTTAGCATGCATTACGGACCTACAGTTACATACAAGTAACAAGTATCGAAACTTCTGTTCACCTTTTCAGATCATCCATCGAGACCTGGCTGCTAGGAACGTTCTTGTTGGTGAAGGTGAAACGTGTAAAGTGACCGACTTTGGAATGGCCAGAGACGTACAACAGGAGGATATCTACACCAAGACATCCAAGGTTTGCATTAACATTGGTTGATGCAGTTTAACTTTTTGAGAATCAAGCTACTCGGAATAATCCTGTTCACATTTTTTTATCACTGAAGACTAACGTTTTGATAAAACATGTATTGTGAAGAAACATTCATCGATAAAATATTTAAGGGAAACTTGGCTCTAAGCAGACATCAATAAACCATCAGCCCATTTCTGGAGCTGCAGGAAGATATCTACACCAAAATATCCAAGGTGGGGATTAATATTGTTTGCTTTGGTTTAAAAGTTTGGGAAACAAAGTAATTGTAATAATGCTGATCACAATTTTTTCACAGAAAACTTACGTTTTGATAAACATTTAATTAATTGTGAAGAAATATGCATCGCTAAAATATCTAAGGGAAAATAGGCTTTCAGCAGACATTAATAAATCGTCAATAAAGAGTCTAATTGATTGAAACTGTTTTTCACAGGGTCGACTACCGGTCAAGTGGACGTCCTATGAATCACTGCTCTATGGAAAATACACAACTCAAAGTGATGTGTGAGTACAGCGTACATGATCAGTTCTTTTACAAAATCTTTCACATACCGTATAGTATTTGAATGAAGCAAAAGAAAGTGAATAGATTGATTTGAACATTTTTTATGTTTATCTACAACTGGGTAGCATGAAACAACTTGCACTTGATTCCTCCAGTAATAATTACCGCAAAACGTACAACTAGTTATTACCAGCAAGTCCGTGGGTTTTCTCTCTTCATCCGAATTCAGGATGTTATATTTAGAAATCATTTTTTTAGTATTTTCGATTCAATAATATTTATATTTATTTCTTGTAGGTGGAGCTACGGAGTTCTGTTGTTTGAGATATTTACAATTGGTATGTTTTGTTAGTTTTTATGCTATTATATTTTTTATGGAGAATCGTAATTGCAAATTATGCTTTCCTAAGAGTTGGAAGCCTTCGTAATAAAGATATCATTATAAATATTTGTTATATACCAACGATCAAAGTCCATTTTTGTTGTACTCCTACTGACTGGACTAGAGGACATCACTAGCACGGGAACAAGTTTTGCTGTTTCCCAGCAACCATGCGCTCAGCGGGCAACATTATGTTATGGACCGGTAAATAGCAAAACCGGAAGTTAATTGTAATTTGGTGTGATTTCTAAAGTCCACAAAACACAAGTTTGGATAATAAAAAAGCTATTTAAAAATTGTTTTTTGTTCTTCTTTAATAGTTGGGATATAACAAAACACTTATTGAACTAAACCTCGAGAAAGCAGTATGTT